>CAHIKZ030001202.1:1932500-1980000 GCA_903632075.3 Acanthosepion pharaonis
GCTGCATTTACATTTTTGAAGATTGTAATTTTCAGGGAAGCAAATAAACGGAAAGAGTTCCACAGACGTGAAGTGCGAGAAAAAACTGTTGGAGTGGAAGTAGCGGTTATATTTAATCTGTTTCAACAGTAACAGGCTGGGACCTAGATGTCAATCCCTGTAGCACGCTTAAATTCATGTAGTCGGGGCACTAGGAAAAAATCTTCTTCAGTGTAATTACCATGAAAATATTTGTATAAAAGACATAGGAAAGCCACGTCACGTCTGTGAGAAAGTGACTGAAGTTGAGGAGCCAAATCAGGATAGATTACATTGCAGATCCTTTTTTGAATTTTGAGATGAATAACAGGAGCACCAGACGAGATATGGCAACAATATTAAATGCACAGACGAATGATAGATTTGTAAATATGCAAAATGAACTCTAACGAGAAAAACCTTCAGGCACGAAACAATGAACCAAGTTTCCTTGCACTAGATGTAGCAATTGATTCAATGTAATTATTCCACTTCAAGTCAGTTGAAAACTTGAGGTCAAGAAGTTGCAGTGTGTCACTCTCCGGGGGTCGGGCATCAGCCGTGTTGATGGCAGGCAGGGAACTTTCCCTATGTTGGTTAAATGAGAGAAGCTTTGTTTGAAAGTATTAAAATTTAGAAGCCATTTCTTGCCCCAGTTAACCACTAATTGGATGTTCTTTTCAAGAGCAGCGTCCAGGTTAACTTTGTCAGCTCTGACAAATTTTCTATTAAAACAGTAGTAAATGGTAATGTTATCTGCATAAATACCTACTTGGGAATTGATGACATCAGGCATATCATTGATGGATATCAGAAACAGTATAAGACCCAGGATAGAGCCTTGGGAAACACCTCCTTTCGTGTGAAAGGATCTGGAAGCGAGCTCGTTCAGAACGAACTTCACGTTCAAATTTCACGATTTGATAGGAATGATTGGATTAAATTAAATTAGACTGTGCTCGGCACATTTACAAGCACAGATGTGGGGTGATTGGAATTGATCATTTAAGCAGTACATACCGCACTCCAAATGAATTTACCAACAGAAGACAACGATTCTGCTTTCCTTCACGAGAACAGTGATGAGGGCAAAGGGTTATGCTGATGACATAGGTATTCATAGTTGGGGTAAGAATAATCACCATCCCTTACCAAGTGTTCCAAGAAATAGGGGTCAGGATAAGGCTTTCCAAAACAGATCAGATCTTGTATATATGATACCTCCTTAGCTGTGGTCGATGTGTTCCAAGAGTTACTTTAGGACTCAGACTAAGGTATGTACTGGATGCTTTAAATCCTGTACATACATAACGATAATAACATTTAAACTATATTCTTAAAACCTTAACATACAATTTTCCCGTATAAAATCGTGTATTTTTAATGAAACGATTACAATTCACGATTTTATATGAATAAAATTGTGTTCTGAGACTGCAAAGGACACAAAAATTGTAAGTTAAAATTGCGAAGGAAACAGTTTACAGCTTTTCTTTGGCTTATCTTAATTGGTAGCATCATAACTTTTGCACTTTCTAACCTTTATGAATTAAAAGTCAAGAATTTGCTTATATTTAGGCTTAATACACAACAATGATTTTGCAGATAAATACAGACACACACACACATATATATATATATATATATATATATATGCGAGAAGACATTACTTACTGTTAGGGTAAAATATTTCTCCAATCTTTTCGCAGATCTCAGATTCTGATGGCATCAGAGGTCAACATTGGTTTTAAATGGCGCTTCCATCAAATGAAAGCCTGCAAAATATGAACAATTCCTCGAATCAAAGAATGAAAATGATCAAAGACTCGGGTATGGAGGAATCATTTTTTTTCCTTCATGATATTAATAAACTCACTAAAAGACGGTCATATATATATATATATATATATATATATATATATATGTATGTATAATTATTTATTTATTTAAAAATTATAACATAAATATTTTATAAAATCACTACAAAAATAGACATTCTGTTTCAAAACCTCTCTCTATATATATATTATGAAAGTCCGACAATTATTTTAAGATATTTTTATATTTATACATTCTTTTTGTAGATACAAATATTTAAGTAAATGCTTTGTTTATAATAAGCAGTATTAATAACATTTACCGGCCTGAATGTCCGAAATATTTTCATAGAAATATTCGTCTTCCGACAGGAATCGAACCTGTCTCCTATACGAGGCCGTCATATCGCCTGACGCGCCTTAAGAGATTCATGGAAGATTCTAGTTTAAAAGCAGTAAAATCGACCCTCGCTAACCGAACGATCCTCTGTGGCTCAAGCAGTTAAGTCTTATATATATTTCAAATGATGTTTTTCAATCTCGCGTCAATTTTCATTTAGGGAATACTATTTTCATTAAAAGAGAAAATAATTCACTCAGACGAAAATGTCTGGAAAGTACCTTGATCGCTAGTTCAACCACGATAAATTTGCATACAGGCACTTACATTATATCACGACTCTTGGTAGATTTTACATTGTCAGAGTGTGAGATAATCAGGGACAACGGTGATGGTTAGATTGAAAAAAAATATTCTTTCAAAAATATTCTTTTGACAAACTTTGAAGCTACTCACATCTCTCTCGTTTCGTGCGCATGTGTAGACGTGGCAACGTCAACAAAGTCCAGTATGATGAAATTCTAACGAATGAAATGCGTTACAAAAACAGTTTCCGTTTGCCATATATATATATATATATATATATATATATATATATATATATATATATATATATATATAAAGCTCCAATAGTGTTTGAGCCTTTTATATTATATTCTTACTCTGTCCTTGACAATGAGTTCTATCTGGATTCTATCGTCATAATATACACACACACACACACACATATATATATATGTTTATGTAAAATAACGCAAACAATATTAATTCAAACGTTCATAACATTAATTTAAAATAGTGCTCAATACAAGAGTAGAGCAATAAATATTTATTTTAACTGTTACATTTAAACAGGCAAGTTACTACGACAAAAATGCATAATGCAATAATGTTAACCACCTATTGAGGTGTCTACATTAGACATCGAAACATGTATTTTGTCGTAGTAACTTGCATGTTCCAATATTTTTTTATTATCTCTCTCTCTCTCTCTCTCTCTCTCTCTATATATATATATATATATATATATATATATATATATATATATATATATAAAGTGTATATAAATATAAATAAATATAAGTATGTATAATTATTTATATATTATATACGCGGTACTTATTAGAAAGCGCTCAATATCAGAGATAGAGCTAACATATTTGGTTGGATAGATGTGAGTTTGTGACCCTGGGTTTCACGATTTCAGCGATCGTCTCAAAGCGTGAAACGAGGGTCACAAACTCACATCTATCCGATAAATATATATATATATATATATATATATATATATATATATATATATATATATATATATATTAATCATTTCAACTCAAAGAAGAATAAATCTATAAAGACGCAAATGGTTACTGAGTGTGACAGAATATGGGGAAAAAAAAATTTAGGATCAAGAACCATAACAGAAAAGGAATTAAGAAGACAGAAGTATAACGATTGACATTACATTTCAGATTTTGAAAATCAAACTTGACTGGGAAGCAAGAAGCCAGAAGAGAAGTGCGAGAGAAGAAATTGTCAACATACTGTTATATTTAGCCATTTCAACTGTAAAATGATGAGACCTAGCCGCCAATCTAGTACTGCGATGAAATGCATAAAATCTAGGTACCATAGAGCTATGTTCATCAGGACAATTAACGTGAAAATATTTATCTAAAAGTCACAGAGCAACTACGTTATGGTGCTGTGAAATTTACTGAAGTCGAGACGCCAGATCAACTTTAAAATTTAACTCATCCGGAATGTCGCCAAGGAAACTGGTTAACAAAGTAGACCAACGAACATTTTCTATGAGAATAAATTTGATCTTTAATCTTCAAGGTAATATCAGTTGTTAATTTATAAAAACCTTACAGCATTCACTGGCTGAACAGCTATGCCATGGAAGGTTGAAATTTACCAAATATTTCTATTAAAACAATTTTTTAGGAAAATAGGTTTCTCAAGTCAATTGTTATCCTTCTTTGCATTATTGATGTAAGTTTCCTTCCTAACCTTTTGTTTGAAGTGGTGTGGAACATCAACATCTTGATTATGTTATTATGTACTATCCATTTTAGTTGTTGCTGCTGTTGAAATTCCTCAAGTGATCTGGTTTCTATTATTTGGTACTGTTCTTTGCTTGTGATTGTGTAGCGCCAGTCCACTAGGTTCGAAGAAGGGTGGTTCTTTCTAAGACATACACGCTTAATTCTTTTCAAGTCATTTTTAATTATTGGTCAGAGAAAGTGGTTGTTTTCAGCTGACAGTTTAGTATTGATCGAGTTTGGCGTCATGCATGGCACCCATATGAAAGTCTGAATCTGAAATTCGACTTTTCCTTACAAGGAAACATTTGGCATTCATTGACCGACTAGCCAATACCACCATCGTTTGAAATTTATAAAATCTTTCTTTTAAAACAATTTTTAAGGAAAATAGGTTTCCAAAGTCAAGTATTATAGTTCTTTCCAGTATTGATGGGAGTTTCCTTCCCAACCTTTTGTTTGAAGTCGTGTGGAATTTCAACATTTTCATTATGTCGAGTTACATGTGCTATTCAGATTATTTGTTGCTACTGCTGAAAATTCTTAAGTGAGGTAGTTTCTGTTATTTGGTACTGTTCTTTTCAAAGAAATATGGTCCTTGTTAAGACCTACAGGCTTCGTTCATTAAAGACATTTTAATCCTTGATTTGAAAAACCTTTTGTAAACAGTTTAGATTTTTCTGAATAAGTTTCACTCCATGCATGACATCGAAGTGAAAGTCTTGATCTGACGAATCTATTTATGTATATCACTCGAATATTTAGCTTAGTGTTTTAGCTTCACGGCAACCTGAGGTGTTGTGCGAGACTACCTCTAGTGAAAGCTTGTCTATGTTAAATTTCCTCTTCTTTTATACTAAATTTCTTATTACAGATCCATACACCAAAGTATTTGAAGTGCTTAGTATTTACTAATTCTACATTCCTAATTTTTATGATTGATGCTGATTACTGTTTTCATTCCAATTCCAAATCTTAGTTTCACTTTTGGAAAGGATTATCTTGAATACTATTTCTTGAATCACTACTTGATTCCAGTCCTAATTGTCAATGATTATAAGATAGTTTCTCCTCCCAATCAGCAGCAGAAAATTCACACACACATATATATATATATATATATATATATATATATATATATATATATATATATATATATATATAAGTTTTACATACGGGGAAAAACAGCTTGCACTCTACAAAGATGAATTCTTGTTTCAATGCGGCTGCATGTCGACTGGTGAGAACTAAAAAAAGTCGAGATGCAGCCACATCGAAACAAGAATGCATCTTTGTAATGAGCAAGTTTTGTCCGTATGTAAAAGTTATAGTAAATAATTATTGTTCTTCTCATGGTATCGATCCTCCTTTTGAATTAATTCTGTGGATTTTAGAATTTACATTATTTTCGTTTTTCATTACATTCTGGTATATATATATATATATATATATATATATATATATATATATATATATATATATATATATATAAGTGACAAAAAAGTATGCTCCACCATGAACATAAAAGTAAAAACTTTAAATTCTTGAAGTGCTCTATATAAAAAAAATGAAACCGATACCAAATAAAATTAGTTATGAGTAAAGCAACAATGTTTTAAAATTTTTATAAAAGCAATATTTTGTGATGCTAATAAAAAAAATTAATTGCGGGTTGAGGACTTAATTAAGTTACGTCCTTTACATATTCTTAATGTAAATCGACTATAACGGAACGCTTTTCATGCGCATGTACAAAAAAATCACAACTATCAATTACATTAATTTTTTGTCTTAGTAATCCAGCCCTGGAGATGATCTTGGATGAGATTGAAAGTAGTTGGGAAAATAAAAAAATTAGCCAAAACTACGATGTCTTTCTGAATTAGTTTCCTATCAACACTAAGAAATTGATCCGTGAATTTGAGAGGATTAAAATAAAAAATAAATAGACATACTATGTCTAGGTTATTTAACCCAACATTCTTGAATGATGATCTGCTGCATAAATATACATATGATTTGTGTACATCTCTTCACATGTACGCTTGTAAATATATATCTAGGAAAAGGAAATTATTAAACGTGGGTGTGTGCTTTGTAGCGAACTTACTAGAGTAGACGACTAAACAATTGACCCGTTAGTTAACCATCGACTAATTTAACCAAAATAATCTCGTCTCTTTTAAAGTCGAGATTTTGGTTGGACATTGGTTGGGAAATTTGGGAGAAGTTTCAAAAAGTTTATATTTTCCTACCTCTTACTCCAATATCTCCATTTCATTAATTGGTATCTTTGTATCGGTAAAAATCAATTCTCAGTGATTAGTTTAATTGATTTAATCTTGTTAACTATATTCGATTCGGAGAAATCGATAAATTTTATTGTTTTCTTTCTTCCCAAACATTTTAGCATTTCATGAACTTCACTTCCATGGAAAAAGCTTCCGATATAAATATTCCAGAATAAAATTGATATTTTTCTTCTTCTTCCTCTTTTATGTGTTGTGTTCATTCAGAACGTTGCCGATCATGGCTCTCCACAATTTCCTGTCCTTTGTAGTTCTTAATAAATTTGGCCTATTTTCTATCGCTCCTAAAACTTGTTCCGCCATCCTTTTATACAATCTCTCTATGCGTGATTCTCTTCTGTACCTCGTGGCTACAATATCTTCTGAGAGTATCAAATTTTCCAAACCCTCTTTCCTCATTATGTGCCTTAGAAATTTCGACTGTCTCTTTCTGATGTTAAGTATATATTTTTTCTATCTTTTCTAAAACTTGATTGTTGTTCCATCTATAGTCATCTCAGCGTCCTTCTAGAGAAGCACGTTTCTGTTGATTCAAGTTTCTTCTCCATTATTCAACATTCATTGCCATATAAGTGTACTAATATTACATAACAGTTCAGTACTCTTATCTTTGTTTCAAATCTTACTGTTTCTTAATACTTTGCTTAGCTTTTGAAAGGCATATTTTGTTATCCCAATGCAACTTTGAATTTCAGTGTCATGCTTTCTGCCCTCTGTTAAAACACTTCTCAGATATTTAAATTGTACTTGTTTGATTTGGTATCTCCACTTTGTAATTTGCATGTTGGGCTCATCCTTTTAGCTAACAACTATGCATTCCATCTTCTTACAACTGATGTTTACTTCTTTCTTCTTATATTCTTTCATTACCTTTTGTAGGAGTTCTTGTAGTTTCCTTTATATATGTCTGCTATCAACACTGTGACATCTGCAATTCCAATTCGTGCTAACTTCCTTTCTTTGTGATTCCGTGTATAACCTTTTGGTTCCTGTTTTCTTAAAATTTCTTCGTTGTTTACCTGCCCCGACCATGGCATTCTCAGCATCCTTCTGTAGAACCACGCTCCATTTGCCTCCAGTCTTCTGTTTATCTGCAAGGAGATCGTCTAGCTTTCACTGGGGATTGACAATGTTTCATTTGATTATCAGAAACTTACAGGAAAAGATTCACTTCTTTCTTCAAATTTCTTATCCTTTGTGTTTTATTCGCTATTATGGATTATTCTTCAGAAATTAAATTCTTTCTAATGCGCGACCTCACTTCCCGCCACCAAACTAATACTGCAAAGCTGCTTTTACACAGGTTCGAACACCTCCTTTTTTACACAAGTCGGAATTACACCATCCACAGGGCAGTTCTATGGGAGTTATCACGAGGCCAAAGGAGGTTAAAAGATATTGTATTGCGTCAAGAAAACTTGCGTCTGATATCCTGGATTTAAAAAAAAATGCTAACCATTGGGTTTGGTTCTATATAAGCAACTCTCTCACACACAAAGTGGACAGATTTTATTTATAAATCAATTTAACGTATCTCTGGTCTGATAGAGCGAGAGATTCTTGTCAATAGCCAAAGAAGAATCTGCAATGTTATTGGTCCTGACATGGTATTTCTGCCTTTTCTATAAATATTTTCATAGTAATTGTTCTGATGTGTTTTCTTTAATTCCCCGACTTCACGAATTTAAGCGCAGTACTGGATTGACAGTTAGGTCTCATCATTTTACTGTAGGTCTATCCTAATATTTTCTTGAACTCTCTTCCGGCTTCTTGCTTTCCTGTCAACTGGATTCTTCAAAAATTTAAATGCAATGTCAATCGTCGTCATCTGTCCCCTTCAATTCTGTTCCTTTATTTTCGTCTTCCTCCTCAATAAGGTTTTATAGGTTTCTTTTCCTTTCAGAAATCCCGTACGTCTTATTGACTCTATTGCCTTGCTTGGGGTGATTTTTTTTTTGTTTTTGTTGTTAAAAAAGAAAAAAAAATATAAGATAATTTTCATGTTTCTATTTTTTTTTTTTTTTTAGAAAGATGTCGTCCCTTTTCCTACCAAGATGTTTGGACTATCCAGAACATTGTCCTTAAATCAAGGGCTGACACCGACTAATCTATTTTTAATTACTTCGCATTCAGTTTTCCTTTGCGTCTTGCCATACTTTGTGAATTGTATGTTTGACTCCCACTTGTCTTAAAGTGGGTTTTTTAAGAAGCAGACACGCTATTTACTAGTGCACTTAAGCGCCGTCGCAACAACTTTTATTGAGAGATTTATGAAACCTGAAAACCCGGGATCCTGATTAGAGAATGTTCAACCCTTGACAGATGGGGGGAGGGAGAGAGAGAGAGTTTGTAAATGGACAAAGAATGCTCGAATTATTTCAAGGAATAAATCACAAGAAATTTGGTATATATTTTTCCCCTGGTAGTCCGAGTTCAAATTCCAGCCGATGTTGTTGTGTTCACTTGATATTAATGGAAGATATTTCGCTAGCTCAGCCGACACGTAGGAGAGATGAAATTTAATATTATGTGCTTGAGACCCTGGGGTCGTTCCGACTAGAATCTAGCTCTCCTTTTCAAGAAGCTTAGGGTCATTACTGTAGTGTAGTATTCCATTCATTTTCTATCTGTATGCAGGTTTTTTGTTCACAGTAAATATGTTGGATTTTTTTTAATAAATTTACCGGCTAAATCAAGATTTCCTAAAAAAAATTCAAAGACAGTCGTACCTTATCGAAAGTTTTTGCGTTTTAGGTTTCCAAACCATGCATAGACTGTCTGGAGCCCAGTGACTCTGTTAGCGTTGCCTGCTAAATACATTGTTTTTCAGTTGTTCTCTCACTTCTTGCCCGACGGTTTCCATCAAACGTCTTGAAAAGCAGACGAAGGAAAGGGTAGCATAGAATTAAAAACACCTGCTAACACGTCATTAGTCAACGAGACAAGGCAAGCTTCCTTATTTCCATGATTTGGAGATGGAGAATATATATATATATATATATATATTATGAAATGGACAAAGTCCGACAATTATTTAAAGACATTTTTATGTTTAACATTCTTTATATAGATACAAATATTTAAGTAAATGTTCTGTTTATAATAAACAGTATTAAACAACATTTACCGGCCTGATTGTCCCAGAAATTTTCATATAAAATATTCGTCCTCCGACAGGAATCGAACCTGTATCCTATACCGAACCGTCATTTAGCCTGACGTGCCTTATATAAGTGAACATAGAATTCAACACTTTGAGACCTCTAAGTGTTGACGTCTGCGTTCACACACACACACACACACACACACACACACACACATATATATATATATATATACTTTCATTTCTCTCTCAGAAACTATTGGATTTAGATCTCAAGAGAAACTCGTACATACGACCCATCGCTGAAGATGTAGGAAAGATGGTAAGTTGCCTGTACCAATCTAGCAGAAACCTCCTGGTACCTTCTAACTTTACAAGAGCCAAATCAAGCCAAACATGGAGTACCGCTGCCAAATATTAGCAGGAGCTATCGAGTCTTCACTTTCCAGTCTCAATAGAATCTCCTCGTCTTTGTAGGTGACGAATTATTTTCTACCCTTCAATTCCTTTCTAACAAATAAAACGTCGCAAGTATTTAATTGGAATAAAAGTACAGTTGATTTGAATAAAAGTATATTTGATTTGATTAGAAATACATTTAATTTGAACAAAAAGTATCTTTAGTTTGAATAAGTATATCTTCAATTTGAATAAAAATACGTTTAATTTGAATATAAGTATCATTAATTTGAATAAAAGGGCATTTGATTTGAATAAAAGTAGGTTTAATTTGAATAAAAAGTACATTTGATTTGAATAGAAATACCTTTAATTTGAACAAAAATTATCTTTAGTTTGAATAAAATTATCTTTAGTTTGAATAAATATATCTTCAATTTGAATAAAAGTATATTTAATTGAATAAAAGTATCTTTAATTTGAATAAAAATATCTTTAAGTGGATTAGAATTGCCTAACGTAGTGAATAACTCTATATAATGACTTAACAGTTAATAAACAACCTTATGCAATAGCTACAAGACAACCAAATTCTGGCCCATTATTATTTCTAGTCAATATCTTTTAGAATAATGTAAAATATAATCATTCCTCCCTCTCCAATAACCTTTAGAATAATACAATAAACTAGAAATAACTGACTTTGCTACACATAATATTCTAATGGCTACCATATATAAATAGTCAATCTACGACCCAACAGAAATGGTCTGAAGATAAACATTCAAACATGAAACTGACTGTTGCTACTCAATGCTGATCTCACTGTTCATTCTTATATTTACACACGCCCTATCCCGAATATTAAGAAATTTACCTAAAATATAGCATACCTTATAAATACATCATATATATATATATATATATATATATATATATATATATATATATATATATATATATAAAATATAGAAGGCTCAAACACTAATATTCCATGGTTATAATTTATTACATTGGAATCGTAATCACGATCAATTCATCAGACCTAAAAATTCAAAAAAAAAGCTTCTTTTTTTAATTTGTAGGTCTGATGAAATGGATCGTGATTATTCAATACAAATTATGGAACCATTAATGTTTGACCATTTTATATTATTCTTACTCTGTCCTGGACATTGAGTTCTACCTGGATTCTATCGTCTTGGAAATGTATATATATATATATATATATATATATATATATATATATATATATATATATATATATTTACTCAATGTCCAGGACAGAGTAAGAATATAACATAAAATGGTCAAACACTAATATTCCATGGTTATAATTTATTACATTGCAATCGTAATGTCTTAAATGTATATATATATATATATATATATATATATATATATATATATATATATATATATATATATATAAGACATTTTATTTTTATACATTCTTTTTATAGATACAGAAATTTTAAGTGAATGCTCTATAAAAATAATGTATAAGCATAAAATTCTCCATTTCATAATGTATGTATATATATATATATATATATATATATATATATATATATATATATATACACTGACCACTAATATATATATACATATATATATATATATATATATATATATATATATATATATATATATATATATAAAAATTGTATCCCTTTAAACGTTATTTTTAGTAGATACTCCTCAGTAGACGTTCCGTTTATTTATTAAACAGTATTTAATTTTGTCTACCATCCTGAATATTCAAGAAATTATATAATATATTTCGCTATATGAAAAAGTTTCTCCAAATTTTTGCAACCGAAATATATATTAAATGTATATGTATGTATCTGTCGCTGTGTGTATGTATGTGTGTGTGAGAGAGAGTTAATATATATGTGTGACTTTATGCGCATGTTTCATATTGCCTGGCATATGGGAATGTGGCAAGGGGTGGGGCCACGGTGGTTGCGTTTATCATTTGTGTACAAAATTCAAAATAGCGTACCTTTCTGTTTGGTTTGACTGACAGCCATATGTGGCAGGTTTGACCTTTGAAAGTTTGTAGCGGCTTTTTAGGCTTCGATTGGCGCCCTTCTAGTTTCGGTAATTTAACTTAAGGAAGTCTAAAATTGGGCAAAATAATGGAACGACGCAGCTGAAACAAACGTATAGACACACAGACACTCAAACAGCGACTTACACAGAAACCAACGCACAGAGAATGACTCACACAGAAACAAACAAACGCATATACACACACTAATGTTTAGAGAGTCACAGCTAACTAGGATATTTGAATATTTATATAAATCTTTACTCTTGTTAGAGTCACATTAAAACTTAGTTTTTACAATGATGTTCACCCTGTACAAGGCTCAAGAGCCGCTCAGTGTAGAGAGATAGGGATTGATTGATTGCTTGTTTAACGGTATATGAACACGTTATAGGTCATTTAATGTCGAAATTTAATTTTCTTGGAAACTTTAAAGTAGTAAAATACGTTATTCTGCTTCCACAATTGAATCAATGGTAGATGATACTCAGCTTTTGTGCATATACGTGTTTGTGTAAACATAATTACTAGAGGCAGTGATATGTGTGTTTTATGTTGTAGTTTTCTTGAAGTCATATATTGGTGGGATATGATATATATATTATTCTGCTTTCACATTTGAATACATGGTAGCTGATACTCTGCTTTTGTGCATATACTTGTTTATGTGGGCATAATTACTAGAGGCGGTGATATGTGTGTTTTATGTTGTAGTTTTCTTGAAATTATATTTTGAAATACAGTTGAGTTCTTTAAGAAATTGTATGATATTATGGATTAGTGTCATGAAAGAGTTCGTTTCTGTTTGATTTTGTTTAGCGACATGTCAACATCTGTAGGTTATTTAATGATGAAATTTTGTACGTAATTTCCTGTAATCAACTACAGATATTTTGTACATAATTCATGCTTTCAAAGTAAACGTATGTTTTTAGATATATATGTACTATTTAGATATATATATACGTTGTAGATAAAATGTATTGTTGAAGATTTTATTATAAAATGCATTTTTATATTTGTTGGGGCGCACCCACCTTCTAACTAGTAATGGACTGGTCCCTCTTATATAAGTCAGCTCTGGAGAGAGAGTGGGGGAGCGTCAGAGAGAGAGAGTCAGCGTGAGCAGTCCAGATAAGCTTACCCGGTACATACCGTTGGACTATAGACTTTGGATATTGTTTCGTACTAACCAACCTTTGTTCTACTAATCACTCTATTGTTAATTGCTTTTATGAATATACCAGTATTTTCCTCTACAACTGTGTTTGTCTTGTTTCATACACCGACACGCGGGAAACTCACAACATCTCAACAATATTTTTTTTTAGTGTTCTGTTGTTTTGGTTTAGAGGTTCACTATTTGCCTTTATTTGCGACCCTAACAGATACTACCCCACCCAGGATCAGGATGGACCTGAGAACAACAGCAATTAAAATATGATCAAAATTAGAATCTCCCGATCTTGCTGCCGGGTGTAGTTTATCGTCATACTCAGGACGGATGGTTACAGACTAAGAGGCACTGTTTATGGTGATATGTGGAGAAAATAAGTGTTAACCTTAGTCTTAAACAGGTTAAGATTGTAGTGATTGGGTAAACATCCTCTTGGGAGTCGATACCAGAAAGTAACGGTTATTGAACTTGAGAAACATATTTTCATGAAAAATTGTTTTAATAGAAATGTTCTATAAATTTCAATCGTTAGCAGCACTGATTGTGCGGTCTATCAATGTTGAATATTTCCTTATAAGGAAACGGTTAATATTACCTTTGCCATTCGATTTGTATGTAAGTCAATATTTGAGTCAATATTTAATTTATCTAAACCCTTTTGCATACTAATTAAATTGGCGCAGGCCTTCTTCGCATGAGTTTTTTTCTTATTAGAAAGTGCAAGGATTTATAGGGATGGGGTTACTGTAATGGTTCTGAAAAAAAAAAAAGATTTACTTAAATTCTAACTTTTTGACATTTTGAATTCATTTCTATCATCTCTTTTATCAAGCCTTAAATTTTTTGCATTTAGTAAAAAAAAAAAATCTCATCCCCCAATGTTAAAACACGAAGCCCTATATTAAACACTTAAGAGTACCATTTATTTCGGGGCCTGCTTAAGACCTTATCTCTTCTTTTTATTCTTATGTTAAACATACAGTAATCATTTAAATAACTGCATATTCGTAAATATCCGTGTACTGTTTAAGATAATTTCTTCTCTCCTATCCGGCTTCGGGTCAGATTTCAAGTGCCTCATACTTGCTTGGCCCAAGTAATGAAATGCCGTTGCCGATTTGGATTGCATTTATTTGCTTAACGGCATATCAACATTTTATGGGTTATTTAATACCGAAATTTAATTTTCTTGGGAGCTTTGATGTAATAAAAATATATCTTATTCTGCTTTCACATTTGAATACATGGTAGATGATACTCAGCTTTTGTGCATATACATGTTTGCGTGAGGGAAACCCCGGAGTGGTGTAATGGCTGTCAACCATGTCTCTCTAGATTATCTACAACTGTCATCTTCATGGCGCTGTTTTTTTTTCATACATAGGTACATATTTCTTTTTAGTGTTTACCTAAGTATGAAAGAAAATTACGACTTGAAGATAACAATTTGAATTGGTCGAAAGTACTTGGCAAGTGTCTTCCATCTGACAACAACTAGAATATAAGGATCTTATTATTTAAGGAATTGATAGTAAGTTAATGTCTCATTAACTCTTGTTAGCGTAGTGATTTCGCCATTAATCACATTGCTATTTAATTCTTTGTATAACTTGTTTCTTTATATATATATATATATATATATATATATATATATATATATATATATATATATATATATGTCAAACATTTTCGTTTTTTATGCTTGCAATACCGGATGCAGGTTTTAGTTCACGTCCTTCTACATTCGGTGGCTAAGACTGACAGCGGGTTAGCCAACTGGTGCACCGGTCTTTCGTTTATGGTTTGGCTTGAAATTTGAGTGCAATGCCTATTCCAGCATAATAAAACATCAACTTAGTAAATACAGATATTGAATTGTAACGAAATCCATGAAGAGAAAATTGAACTTGCTATTTAGAAATCAACCCACTTGTCAAGGATCAAACTAGGGATTTGTATCTCTTCCCGCTCAGTTCATTAGTGGTTTGATGATCCGGGATCAATGAAGCAGAGATTTGTCATTTACACACACCATGGCAGATGTCTCATAGACCCTGGTATTTCATTGAATGCTATCTCGTCACCTGGTTGAGAAGTGATTACTTAGTAAAGACAAAGGAATTGTGACTAGAAGGTTTTCAAGGCGGAGGATGGTCGTAATCGTTACGGTTGGCTGTTGTCAAAAAGGTAGATGTTTGCAGCCATTGCAACGTGTCGTTTAATTTAATGGAGTTAGAAGTGACTGCGATTATTAACCTGAGGTTTATTGAAGAAGGCAGAAGAAGAAGAAAAAGAAGAAAACTGAAAAAGAAGAAGCAGACTGAAAAGAAGAAGAAGAAGATAAAGAAGGAGAAAAACAAGAAAAAGATAAAGAAGGAGAAAAACAAGAAACACACTGAAGAAGAGGAAGATGAAGGCTGAAGAAGAAGAAAAAGAAGCAGACTGAAAAAGAAAAAGAAGAAAAAGAAGACCGAAATCGAGAAAGGAGAAAAAGAAGCAGGTTGAAGAAGAAAATGCCACCTTAAGAAGAAGAAGAAAGAAAGAAAGAAAGAAAGAAAGAAAGAAAGAAGAAGAAGAAAGAAAGAAGAAGATAACCGAAGTCGAGAAAGGAGAAAAAGAAGAAGGTTGAAGAAGAAAATGCCACCTTAAGAAGAAGAAGAAGAAAGAAAGAAAGGAAGAAGAAGAAGAAGAAAGAAAAAAGAAGAAGAAGAGCGAAGTCGAGAAAGGAGAAAAAGAAGCAGGTTGAAGAAGAAAATGCCAACTTAAGAAGAAGAAGAAGAAGAAGAAGAAGAAGAAGAAGAAGAAGAAGAAGAATAAAGAAAGAAAGAAAGAAAGAAAGAAGAAGAAGAAGAAGAAGAAGAAGAAGAAGAAGAGAGAAAGAAAGAAAGAAAGAAAGAAGAAGATAACCGAAGTCAAGAAAGGAGAAAAAGACGCAGGTTGATGAAGAAAATGCCAACTTAAGAAGAAGAAGAAGAAGAAGAAGAAGAAGAAGAAGAAAGAAAGAAAGAAAGAAAGAAAGAAGAAGAAGAAGAAGACCGAAGTTGAGAAAGGAGAAAAAGAAGCAGATTGAAGAAGAAAATGCCAACTTAAGAAGAAGAAGAAGAAGAAGAAGAAGAAGAAGAAGAAGAAAGAAAGAAAGAAAGAAAGAAAGAAAGAAGAAGAAGAAGACTGAAGTCGAGAAAGGAAAAAAAAAAGAAAGCAGGTTGAAGAAGAAAATGCCACCTTAAGAAGAAGAAGAAGAAGAAGAAGAAGAAGAAGAAGAAGAAAAAAAGAAAGAAAGAAAGAAGAAGAAGATAAAAGAAGAAGAAGAAACAATCTGAAGAAGGAAAAAAAGGAGAAGGAGCAGGCTGGAGAAGAAGTAGAAGAAGAAACTTTATAAAAAAATTGCACAGAAAGACGAGAAAACAAAGAAGGAATGGCAGGATTAAGAAAAATGGATGTGGAATTTGAAAGGAATCAAAAGAATAGAAGGAAAATAGAATGTGGAATTAAAGAGAAATAAAAGCTGAAGGGGGGAAAGAAAGAAGAAATATAAGAAAGAAAAAATACAATGAAGGAAACATATATGACGAAGAAAGACCGAAAAATGATAAAGAAAGGAGAGCGAGAGAATGAAAAATACAGAAATAAAGAATACAAGTAAAGAAGGAAATAAGACAAAAAAGAAAGAAAGAAGGCAAGGAAATAATAAAAAATAGAGAATAAACGTATTAAGGAAGAATTAAGACAGAGAAAGAAAGAAAAAGATAAAGAAAGGAAAACGAGAATAAGATTAAAAAAAGACAAAGAAGAAGGAAAATATGAGAAAGAAAAATGGAAGGCGCGGAATGATAAAAAGGAGGAAAAGAAAAAGAAAAGAATAAAAAAAGACTAAGAACAAAAGGAAACGATAAATGAGAGAAAGACGATAGAGAAAGAAAAATGGAGGAAATATAGAAAAGAAAGAAAAGAAAGAAATAAAAGAAAGAAGAAATAAATCAGAGAGAGAAGGAAAAAAAAGACAGAGAATGAAAAAAAAAGAAGTAACTAAAACAAAAGGAGGAAGATAGAAACGAAAAAAAAGAACGAAATAATGAAGATAAATAAATAAAAAAAGAAAGAAAAAACAAAAATAAATTAAAGAAAGGAAAAATTTTTTAAAAACTGGAAACGGAAACAAAAATAAATACAAATGAAAAATGGAATGACAACAGAAGGAGGAGGAAAAAAGAAAGAAGGAAAACAAATGGAAAGACAAAGGAAGGATGAAAGAAGAAAGAAACAAAGGTGAAAAAAGAAAGAAAAGAAAGAGATAGACAAAAAAGAATGCAAAGTGAAACGACAGAAAGAAAGAAAGAAAGAAAGAAAGAAAATGTTGTAACAATAACAAATAAAGAAAGATCCACAAAAAGGTAAGGTGATTTTATTTGACACCATGATTTTAAATCTTAGAGAATATATCAAAAGAATGAGAGAGACATGTTCTAAAGGGGTTAGGGTGGTGAGGGGCAGGATACGAGTGTGAATGGGGTGGGGGGAGAGATCACCGGATACACGAAAAGCAGTGTTCGTGATTTCCTTGTTCTTTGAGAATGAACGAAACAGTCACGACTTTCGTTTCGTATAAGAATTTCCATCGTAAATAATTTCAAGTAGAATTTCAAGTGGAATTAGTTTGTTTAGAAAGACTTCTGATTTTTTTTTTTTTTTTACCCCTGATTCTTTTGGTTTCATTTTTCTCTTTTAGATAAACAGAAACCGGACATACTTTGGTTGGAAATCTTTTAGCATCAATTCCTTTTTTTATTTATAAAATCCATTTTTAAAATAATAACATCTCTTTTACTGAGACTCGAAAATGCTTTGGCCCCAAAGAAGCAATTGTAAGTAATTTGATTTTGATGACAACAACTTTGATATAAAATGCAGAAAGAATATATTTAACTCAGAAATAGCTTGACTAAGTTTAAGTTTCGTTAGATATCAGAAGCCTTACATAATACAATCTATGTTTTGCTTTTTGTTGAAGCACAAAGGATAGCGGTTCGGATTGAGGAACCGGAGAGTCGAGTTCGAATTTCAGTCGAATTCATTGCATTCACGTTGGGAAAGGTATGAATCCATCTTTTCTCCGCCTAGTTATGGGCTATTTAGTAAATCATTATTATCTCAAAAAATATTTACAAATAGACTGACATAGACTGAATCGATGGCTAGAGATAGACTGAGAAAATATAGACAGAGAGATGGATACAAGAACGACAGATAAACAGAGAGATATAGAAAGGGCTCTATGGTCTTGGTTGCCAGCCAGTTTGGTAAGAGAAAAACTCTGAATTCAAATGAACTGCTGCTTTGTTGGTCGTGCTTCATTAGGCAAAGGCAAGTAGAAGGCAACTTCAAAAACAAAACCACCTCGCATCTCGTCTCGAAGAAAAGAAATGACCCCACCCTCTTATTTCGAGCCGCAATAGAAACTAATGACCCCTTTGGGCTTAATACAATTGTTCAAACAAATACAAGCCTCTCGTCTTGAAGAAAAAGAGCTGTGTCTCTTTCTACTTCGACCCCACCCCCTCACCTGGCTTGGTATAGGGTTCGATCAAATACAAGCCTAAGACATGGCACAGCACCGTGGACCTCTCTGATTACGGACCACTCGCCCATGGGTACATCACCTGCAGCACTTAAGGCGACGACTATTTTCTTCTCTATATTTTGTAGCTTCACGACGTTGGTGATCATGGCTATCCATAATTTCTCAATATCCTTTCCAGTGTCTGTTCTGATATCCATTTACACAAGCTCCTTCAGGTAGGTTACTCGCCGTTTTTCGCTGTCCCTCCTGCCTTCAATACATATGAATTTCAAATTTTCCAACCTTCTTTCCTCATTATAAATCATTTATTAATTCGACATATTTTAATTTATTGCTTCAACGTTATTTTTAGTGGATATCCATATTTGAGTAGACGCCCTGTTTTTTTATTTATTAAACACGATATTTATTTATTTCCGTCAACCGTCATGAATATTCGAGAAATCATATTAGAAAAATATGCGTTCTTAATATTTTTCTAAAAACATTTCTCGAATAGAAACTATGAAACCGAATAGAACTGTGAAACCGGTAAATATTCTTAATGACTCCAACTTTCAACTTCGTTTTCTTATACATACACACACACACACACACACACACACACACACACACATATATATATATATATATATATATATATATATATATATATATATATATAATAAATGCGAAGGTCAGTGTGTCACTGTGTCACACTTTTTCAACTTAAAAGGACACAACTTTCAATAGTTCATTTCAAATTTTATAAAAAATACTGTTTTGAAATTACAGTGTTTCAAAATAAAATTGTCCATGTTTTCAACTTTACTTTCAACGTAGCCCAATATCTCACACCATTTTGAAATCAGGCTGACTCTGTAAGCAAATTAAAACCATTCCGGGTCAGATCCAGACCCGCAATCCGAAAATTTTGGATTCACAAGTTTTTATTACTGCGACTGTTTTTGATGATTTTTTTACGGGATTTTTTGCAACGAATTTTTTTGTAAGATAAGAAATTTTATAACTTGGAAATAATTTTGGGAATAATCGAAATTGTTTGAGAAATCCATCGAAAGTCACCCATGAAATAAAAATAATTCTTTTTACAGAAAGTAAGGACCTACGTACATCAACATCTCTTTAAATTAAATGGCGCCAGAAGAAGGAAAGCTTAAATATTAAAGCAATATATTAATGCAGCGATCAATTTTGATTTCTTCTGTAGTTTATTGATGCCTATCGCATCTACTCCACCTTAGCTATTGTGATGAAGTCCCAATGAAGAACCCTCCCTAGGAGCTTAAGCTAGTTACACACACTCATATATATATATATATATATATATATATATATATATATATATATATTTGTGTGTGTGTGTGTGTGTGTATTTGTGTAGGTGTGAGTGTGCGTGTGTGTATACGTTGTGAGTATTTGATTCACAGTGTGAATTTATGTTTTTGGCTGTATGGTTCTACGTGTATGTGTATGCGTATGTGCGCTTCTAATGTATATTTGCTTGTATGTTTCTTTGCATACGTGCTTCTGTGTGTGTGAGTATTTACGGATGCGTTTGTATCTGTTTTTCTGTGCAAGTATTTAGACCTTTTGTATGTGTGTGTGTGTGTGTGTACGCGCGTGTGTGTGTATGCATGCTTTTATTGTGTTTCTGTTTGTGTATATGTGTGTGTGTGTGTATGCAAGGTATATGCATGCTTATGCACGTATCTCTATACATGTATCAGTATTTATGTGTGTATGTGTGCTTTGCTTTATTCTTGTGTGTGTGAGCTTGTGTCTACATGCATTAGTAGTTGTGTGCGTGTGTGTAGGTGTTTGTGTTAGTGATTGTGTGTAGATGTGTATCAGTGTGTCTGTAACTTTGTGTGTGTGTACGGGTGCGTGATTATGCGTGTGAACTTTTGTGCGTGTATTTATGTCCGTGTATGTATATTTGTATTTGCGGTCGTTTGCAATTGTGTATATCTTTTTTATTGTATTTCTGCTTGTGTACATGCGTACATGTATTTGTATGTATCTGCTTCCCTGTTTATGCCTCTATAGGTGTGTTTGTACATATTTCCGTATGTATATATGTATTTGTGTGTGTGTGTGTGTTTTGCATTTGCGTGTTTGTTTTTGTGTTTTTCTATCCGTGTGTGTTTGTGTGGGGATTTCTGTGCATATATGTACATTAGCTGTTTGTGTATTGACGTGTGTTTTTGTGCGCATCTGTTTCTACGTATGTTTGTGAACGTGCGATTGGGCAAGGATTTCTGTGCGTACGTATGTATTTGTATGCCTTGGATGTATTTGATTTTGTGTATCTCTCTATGTATGTGTTTGTGTGAGTGCTTGCATTTCTTTATGTGTATATGGATTTCTGTGTGTGCGTGTGCCATTTGTATTTCTCCTTCTACATGTTTGTTTTTGCGTGTCTTTCCGTTTGTGTTCATATATCTGTGTGTTTTGGTGTTTCAGCGTATGTGTCTATGCATTTCTGCATGTGTATATGTATATGTGTATATTTGTATGTGTGTCTGTGTTTATTGTGTATCTACAAACATCACATAATCTAAAATAAAAGAAAGCCTATAGTCAAGGTAGAACAAGACCAACAAATCGAACGGAGAATTCAAAATCTCAACTGGATGATTAAATAATTCGATCTATCGATATATCGGCCTGTATCTTTGAACTAAATACAAAAATCGATGTGTTGAACAACTTCAATGGGCAAAGCTCATTATTCCTTGCTTATGTTACGGTAGAATTTCTAGCAGACTAAAAAAAGCAAACAATCGTAAATTTCACTCATGAATTATTAATTCGATCAACTTAAGACGTTTAGTTTTGCAAATCCTTTTCCAAACAAAAGTAATCGTTAATCGCTATGCTGCCACAAGCCAGGAATCTTGAAAGGCTTTAGATGACACTGGAGAAGCGAAGTTAAAAAGTCATTCGAATGTTAAGGTCGAATATGGAATCTTAGCAAGAAGAAACGAACACGTAGAGTCAAAGGAATTGGAATTCAGAATTCAAAAACTATAATATTGTTAAAAGAATTTTTCCAGTTTTCAGAGAAAATAAGAAATGCTTATTTAGCGTATAGAACCATCTTTCAATTCCAAAAATCCCCTTAAAAATGAGGATTGTTTTATGTTACAATTCTAAAAAAAGCAACCCTAAAGTCTAAGTGATGTTTAGCTAAAAGCACTAATAAAATGTTATACATCCTATATATATATATATATATATATATATATATATATATATATATATATATATATATATATATATATATATGTTTTATTGTAATATTTTACAATAATATATATATATATATATATATATATATATATATATATGGGTGTGTGGGTGTGGGTGTGGGTGTGTGAGTGAGTGTGTGTGTGTGTAATATTTATTTTAGGATATTAAAGCAAAAACATGTTAAAAATCGCTGCACAATTGCGATCGTGTTTCATCTCATATCAATGCGTCTCCTCAGATGGTTGTAAATTACTGGCGACTCAATAATTTACAATCGGCCGAGGTGACGCAGTGAAATGCGTTGAAACGCGATCACAATTGTGTAGCGATTTTAAACATGTTTTTGTTGTAATATTTTAAAATAAATAATATTTTGCACTACTCTGTATTGAGCCTTCTTTTAAATAAAATGTTACGAACGTTGGAATAATTGTACTTTATTTGTTCTCATCTTATATATATATATAAATATATATATGTATATATATATATATATATATATATATAGGGGAGGAAGTATGGATTTGTAAACATTGACTATTACGGCTAATAATGCGAGATTCTTCGGTAAATCGAATCGAGTTCTCTCAGTCACTGTCTGTTTATCTAAAAATAAATACGCTTCAATTCACCTTCATCCAACGGCTTACTGGTAGAATCCCCGACTGGCGCCAATTCAGTCGGGTTTCTATCTAATAGAGGCAACCTGTCGTCTAGCCACACTGATGAGCTGTGATACAGCGAAATAGTCTGTCTGTGGATGACTATATATATATATATATATATATATATATATATATATATATATATATATATATATATATGGTGCAATGGACAAATTGCCCGTCTAAATTACGCAAAAACGCAACATCTCATTTCAACAGATATCTTTACTAAAATTACACAAAAATATCTTGAGATACGAAAGAGTAAATTTATTCAATAAAAGACGACTTTAACTCTTCTGGACGGTTTCCTTGCTTAAGTTGGTGAATGCTGACATTATCCTTTCCATCTGTTCAAGGAGTTTTATAGATCTTTCACTCAATTGTGCCCCATACATTATAATCAAAGGGGTTTGCTTTCTGGGCAGTTAGGTAGCAGGATCTAAGGCGTGATGTGGTCGACGAAATTGTCTACAGCTATGACTGGGTTCTCCTGTTTGTGTTGTATGATTCAGAGACCTGTTGCCAGATATAGAGTATTCCAGCAGCCACCCTCTTGACCCGGGGCAGCACTACCTCCTTAAGGCATTTAATGTAGAACTACGTGTTGAATCTGAAGCCTTCACCAATAAATTCGAGAGTTATTTTCTTATCAGAACGAATAGAGTGAGTTTTCCGAGCTGCCGTACCTCCGTAATCACAATTAGACTCATCCATATTTTTCCGAATCCTCTGTATTTTCTTTAGTTTGACACCAAAACACTCTGAAATATTCCTATTGTAGCTTCCGGTATGCTGTTTCCAAATTTATGGCGGAGGGAACTACGTCATTTTTTTTTTTTTTTTTTTTTTCTCACAAACGGTGTCCAACTAACCCTACTATACGGTGTAGTCGACAAAATAAGATCAATCAACGCGCATGCGTGAAACTAAAATGGCGACAATTCCCCATCACACACTGTATGTGTGTATGATATAATATAGTTTTAAAGTATGCTATGCTTATAGAGTATAAAAAATCAATTGAGGATCCTTCTGGGGACTTCCGACAAAAAAATGTGGCTGCTATGTTCTAACATGAACCCAATCGTGGATTCATGGTGAAGAGGTCAACACGCGCACAAGATTCTACAAATAAATGTTATATGTGGACAGCGAATGAGATGGCATTGTTGAACATCTCTTCAGCGATCATCAGGTCTCACTTGTGGAATCGATGTCACGTCGAATTCGTGTATTTGATCGGGCGAGAAGAGATCAAACACGATAGAGGAAATTTATCTCAGTAGTTTCAGTCGCCTCATTGTATGTTAAGGTGTTGAGATTTTTCGATCAGCTTTGAATACTTACATTCTAAAATATCTCTACAGAACGAAACTGCTCTTTTCTTACGTTCTATCTGCACGGCTGATGCTAACCACTAGAAAAGTGACTCATTGCGCGGAATAACGTTTTCAGCTGACATGAAGTGGGAAGAGTATATTGAATCATTTGCTAAGTCTACAGCTAAGAAAGTTGGTTCACCATGGCGTGCTAGACAAATTTTCTCGCCAGAACCTATTTCACATATTTATGAGTGTATAAAAGTAAAAGGCAATAGGAAAACTGTATCATTAGCCGACGCGTTTCGTCCAATGCGGAATTTTTCAAGGCGAAAACGAAATGAATTTATTGAAAACAAAGTAGCTATTAACAACAAACAAAATGTCCTTAACAACTAGAAGAATTTAGAAAACACTATTGTATTCATATTGTCAACTGAAAATTACGCACTTTCAAGTGTAGAAATATTGTTTTCATTGTTGTGTTGACGGATTCAACTATTTTCTTTTGATTTCTTGATATAGTTGGCTTGAAAATACTTGACGTAATTTTACAGGTCTCTACAGATTAACTCTGAGCATTTTTTTCATATTTATGAGTCTACCATTGTACTTTCCTTGAATATTGCTGCCACATCTAATCTGATGCTCCTGCTATATATTTATAGATTTTTGATAAAATCCTAAGAGGAATTTCCAATGTTATTGGTCTTGATCTGGCATCTAGGCTTCAGTCCCTTTCCAATCAGCGTAATGTAAGTTCCCTGCGCCTTTTTTATAAATACTTTCATGATAATTGTTCTGAGGTCGGGAGGTTTGCCTGCTCTCCCGTCTATACTCTCACTTTATGTGAGCCAGATCAAGCCGAAAATGGAGTACTGTTGCCATATTTTGGTGGGAGCTGCCCAGACCTCACTTTCTCCAATCCTGATAGACTTCAAAAGCGTCTCCGAATCCTTGTCGGAGAAGAATTATTTTCCACCCTCCAACCTCTCACTAAGTCAGGCTGTAACGATCCTCTCACTGTTCTATCGCTACTACCATAGAAAGTGCTCTGACGAACTGCATCTCCTGGTTCTGTAAGGTCTCACATTCCCCGCTTGGACCCGCCATGCTACTTACATATTAGCAAACTACCAACATTCCCTCTGTATTCCATCGACAAGAAGTTCTTCTCAAACAACTTCTTCCCACGAACCACTGCTCTGTAGAAGAGACTCCCAAGAGGATGTTTCCCCGATCACTACAATCTACAATCTTAACCTGTTCAAGTCTATCGTTAGCTTCCCTCCTATCCATATAAACTACCCCTTGTCGTAATTCTCTACCTCGAGTGGTACCCGGTCCTTCTACAGGGTGAACCCTACTATAAAAAAAAAAATAACTTTCCGCTGTGGTAGGTAGACTTTATGGATTTAAGCGCAGTACTAGATTGGCGGGAAGGTCTCATCTGCTTACTGTTGAAATGGCTAGGCATAACCGTAAGTTCTGTGCTAACAGTATCTTCTATCGCACTTCTTGCTTGTGGAACTCCCTTTCGGCTTCTTAGTTAACTTTGAACTTCGAAAATGTAAATGTAATGTCGATCGTTATCTTCTGTTTTCTTAATTCTTGTTCTTTTATTGTTTTCTTTCTTTAATAGCAGATTTTCTCATATTCTCTAACACTCATTAACCCCTTGCATCTTAGTGGCTTTATTGCCTTGCTGTGAGATGATTGAAAAATAAATAAATAAATAAACCGCATTTTCATTAAAACATATATTTATAATATAAGTTATTTATGCTAAGTCTATTTGAATTTTCTTCTGGAGACATTGACTTGAACATGAAAGAAACATTTGAATTATTTTCCAATGTTTATATTATTATTATTATTATTATTATTTATTAATTAAATAATTCCTTTTTTCATTCATTCATTCAACAAACTTACTATTTTTCATTTTTCCTAAAATAGTTTTACAAGCTTGGTTGTTTGATTGTACAGATTTCACTTTCTGTTTTAGCGATATCATCTAATCCAAAACGCTTACACATCTTTTTAAAACAGCCCGCACAAAGGCGATACATATAATTGATTGTACACTGTAGGAATTTGGCTAGGGTGAAGAGTCAACAGTCGATGAGGCATCAAGCCAGGGAGATCAGGGCAAAATTCCAATATGTCACTCCTGATACTTCCCCGACGTAGAATTATCCATACAGCCTGGCAAGTGGATGACAGAAGGTGACCGTCGGCCATTTTGAATGTTTGAGTCGGCCATCATTGGCATTGTAATAAGCAGACGACAGAGCCACTCAAAGTGGCATATGGTAGTTTTCCCTTCAAAACGAAAATATCTTCGGGTCTGATTATTTTTTTTCAAATTTTAACTGTACTATTATATTTTTTTCTCTCTTTAAATTTTACCTAAATCTATTAGCTTCATTATGGAGATAGATTTTTCTTCTTAAAATATATTACATTTTTTAAAATTCATCATAAGGTCATAAAATGGTTCCCAATTTGACAAAGATTCATTTCAAAGAATTTCTCGAAATTATTTATTTTAGTTATGTCTATATAACCAAAAAATAAAATTAAGTAACAATTATGATAATTATTTTCACTTTTGCAGTCCATTCTGAGGATTTCATCCCAAACAATCAATCTTTTATGATTTTAACAGACTTTTAACTTTTGATTCGGTGCACCAATAAAGCATATTGTATTATCATTTGGAAGGATTTAGGTACACACACACACACACACACACACACACACACACACATATATATATATACATACATATATATATATATATATATATATATATATATATATCGTGGGTTTATTTAATATTTAATTTGTCGTCATATCTTTTTATTGCTATTTCATGGTTTAGCCATATTAAACCTGTACAAAAATACATATAATTTTTTTCATTTTATATATATATATATATATATATATATATATATATATATATTCAAAACATGTCTTGTTAAAAGTATAAGCATTTTCGTCTATTGGATTTGTCCGTCTTCCACACACACACACACACACACACACACACACACACACACACACACATATATATATATATATATATATATATATATATATATATATATATTCTAAGAGAAAACGTATAAATTAACTTGTCATGTGTTGCATCTATTAGGACGTTATCGGACTAGGTTCATCACAGATCACACACACACACACACACACATATGTGTGTGTGTGTCTATGGGGGAAGTACATCACTAAATTCATAGTTACGTCTCATGAAAAAAGTATTTCTTTTACTGAAGAAATATTTTAACAAATTCTCATTCCTGGATAATTCTCTTAATCCGACAGTATTGTAGATTACGCAGATCGAACATAATATGGTGAAAATTTCAAATTAAAAATCAGTCAATAACTGTATCAAGATACGAACTGATTAGTCCACACTCTACCGCATATATATATATATATATATATATATATATATATATTATTAATGTGAATAAAAATTTGTCATATAACTGACTTCACCATTCCGACACCAGAGTTTTAGTGACGGACCTGTCAACTCTTCAGGTGATATTAGCAATTTAAAATACACATTTTCAAATAAAAATTAAACTATTAACTTTCTTTATCGTTATAATTATAGATCACGTTAGTCACTCTCTTTTACACACGCACACACACACACACACACACGCACGCGCGCATACAAAGGCGAGCGTAATAACCGCCCGTTACAGTAGACATTCGTTTTTCTAGTCAGATGAAGATAGTCCCCTGTTTGGGTCAAAATTGAGTCTTCCAAGGTTTTGGGGCATGGCGATGGTATATGAAGGCTTTTTCGCTGCCTAGACACCGAGTTTTCTTTCTAGATTTACATCGCTAGCCTTTTTCCAAGTTCTGGAGATAACCGCAAGACAGCGTAGATTTAAAATTCAGGTTTTCTTTCCCCTAGATGGACTGCCATCCTGGGCTAACGAGCTTCTATCTACCCGAAGCGGCTGGTTATAAGGCGCCAATTTTTCCGTTTTCCTAAATTCTCCGGCTTGGAACTGGACTTAATTGTCAGAGGCTATTCGAGACGCATGTCACGGAAGCATTTTATGGACCATCTTCAGGGAGTCTGTGAGTATGTACATGTGTTTCTTTGAATTTAAATCATTTCAACTATTCGTTTTTTTAGTGCTTATGTAGTGTTCTAGATTTCAAAGTTCAAAGGTCAGGTGTTCTTTTTCTTTCTTTTTTTGGTCCCAGTATAAAGGAAGTAACTTGTTTGTTTTGTTCATCATTTGTTGTGCTCCTGAAGATTCTCTCAGATGAGATTGAAAGTAGTTGGGAAAATAAAACTATTCGAAAGAAAATTTTAGTGTTTTTCTTACTCAATCTTCTAAAACTACCAAAAAATTAATCCGTGAATTTGAAAGGATCAAAACAAAAACTAATTGATATGATATGTTTAAATTATTTAACCAAATCTGTTTGAATGAAAATATGCTGCCTAAAACAATTGTGTAAAAACCTACAGGAATTTGAAAAGGACCAACTCAATATAATCAATAACATCTCCTTTCAACAAACGAAAAGCAACTTCGAAAAACATCTAGACCAAATAGTCAAAAATATCAACGACGGCGATAAAATATTAGTCAAGTCCGACAAAACGAGAAACTTCTACAAATTGACGGCAGAGGACTACGACAACTTAATTTAAAAAAATTTAACTAAGACTTATAAAAAGCGTATAATAATAATATGAATCTGGTAGACAGGATCAACAGAACTAGTAAAATTATTACTGAAAAATTGAAAATAAGTGATAGGGTAGGCAAACTGGCTGAAAAGGAATGCTATATCACTCATAAGGACCACAAACAAGATTTTGAGGAAGACCCCACTACCAGAATGATAAACACAACCAGACCCGACATAGGAAAGAATTTTAATAATTATATTGAGGGTTTCGGCTCTCGTTTTTGAAACATGAGAACTCTTATGTAGCGAAGGAATCATATTTTTTAAAAAAATAATTAAAATATATATATATATATATATATATATATATATATATATATATATATATATATATATACAACTATTTTTATAAGCTATATAGACTATTAGCATTATTTAATAATATTTGCATTATGTTAATAGTTGTATTTTAGTTGTTTGCGATGTTATTGCGTATATGTACGCGAAGTGTACTGCTTCTTTATAAATAACAAGATAACCACGAGAGAGAGAGAGAGAGAGAGAGAGTGTGTGTGTGTGTGTGTGTGCGTGAGAGAGAGAGAGAGACTGGTGATTTAAGTCCACAATTAACTTCAAAAAATACCAAAGCATTTTTCCACACATAGAGTTTTGTCTTTCTTTCATTTTAATCTGCGAAAGGGAAATGTATAAAATTGTATGACGACAAACTATATCCGGCAGCAAGCAATCTGATCGGGAGATTGGAGGTTTTGAGGAGAATGGAACCACTTTTTAACTGCTGTTGTTCTCGGGGCCACCCTGACCCTGGGTGGCAGCACCTGTTAGGGTCCCAGCTATGGGAAAATAGTGAACCCCCAAACAAAAGCAAAACACTATGAAAATATAAAAAATACATTTTTATAGTAAAAATAATACTTATATAATAATATTTACCAACAGTATATATTTTATAGCAAAATGACCAACAATACATTTTATCTATAGTTGAAGGCATAAAATTGTGTTTAGATTTCGAAATTAAATAAATCATAGAGGCTGATATATGGCTAAACAAAATCAACCAATATGAAAGAACTCTTTCATGACATTAAACAAGACAATATCATATAGAAATTTAATCTGTAAATATAACTTCAACAAAACTACAACATAAAACAAACATTTCACAGCCTCTTTGGGCAGCTCGAGGTGGTTTAATGGTTAGTAAGCTTGACTCGCTAGAACGATTACGGCTGACTAATGAGTTCCATTCTCACTGGGTGCCCCCTACTTTCGGCCTTGAGCCACATCTAAACTATGCTCAGAAAATCAGTATATGGGCAACTCGGTGTGATGTAATGGTTAGCAAGTATGTCTCACTAGAACGATTACGACTGAAAAGTGAGTTCGATCCTCACTAGGTGTTCCATACTTTCGGCCTTGTGTCACATCTAAGCTACGCTTAGAAAATAACCATATCACTGCTTCTAGTAATTATGTCCACATAAATATGTATATGCACAAATGCTGAGTATCGTCTACCATGAATTCAATTGTGAAAGCAGAATAAGAATTTTTGTTACTTCAAAGCCCGCAAGAATGACCCGTAAGAAGTTGATATAGTTTTATTTGTGCTTTAAAAACACAATTTAAAAGTAAAAATTTGTGATAGCATTGCCATTGATTCTATGTCTTTTCCTTTTATATTTATTCATATTGTCCTTTCACATATATATTTATTTATTTCTATAATTTTACATATATATATATATATATATATATATATATAAAATGGAAAATTATAAACAGGACTAGAACTTGTAAAACTTGGGATGACCCATGCCCTTTGTGCCTCCATGAGAAACTGCACATTATTAAGTTTCTAAATAATAAAAATCTATTAAACAATAGACATGAGTTAACGGTTTTTTTGCCGACATCACCAAATTTTTGCATTGAATAATTAGCTTAAAAACAAACATACAATAAAATAATTTTTATAATCCATAGCCCTAATGAATAGTTTAAATACCCTACAAAAATGATAGCCCTTTATGAAGTCGTGAAAAAACAAATGTTACGGCAGTTTTTTTTTTTGTTTTGTCTTTGTTTTTTTTATACACAAAACCCTTTCATAAAGAAATAAAATAAAAAAATAAATAAATCTCCATAGACACGTAAACCAGACTAGGCAAAAAGATCTTCCGTTTTAAATTTAGACACCCCCACCTTACCCTTACTTGACATCTATAAATGTAACTCTATACTGATACAAATTATTAACACGCAACACACCTCTCCCTATTTAAACAATCGCCCTGGCTGTTACCATGGAAATTTTGATTTCAATTATGAATATGCTATTAAAACACGCAAATTTCAGAAATAAGTTATTCCAAAAAAAAAAAAAAATTGCTTGAAGATGGAACAGAGCTTACTTTAATTCAATTTAATTCAAATAATTATATTGAAGTTTCGGCTCTTGTTTTGAAACATGAGACCTCTTATGTAGCATGTTGGAATCATATTTTTAAATAATTATATATATATATACATATATATATATATATATATATATATATATATATATATATATATATATATATATATATATATATATATATATATATATATGAATGGATGATACGTGGTTGAGTGGTTAATACGTTTCAACCTATGAGATACGAGTTCGAATCTCATAATGGTCGTTTTTGTTAAGAAGGGCGACTTCTTGATGTTACCGTGTGGTACTTTTGGAAAATGCCTGAAAAATCATACCACGCGTTGACCCAAGCCTTGTGAGTGAATTTGGATCGACTCAGAAGCCGTCGATGGACGGAGCTTACATGAAGTTACAAGTCATTGTGACGGTGATGAAACTGCAGATGACCGTTATGATCCCTCTTCCTGGTAACCCTAACCTCTTAGCATAGTTGAGGTACAAGGCACGGGTGGGCTCTTTGCGTGTTGAATAGTCAGATATATGCTTGAGCAGAGATTGAGTAGCCATCGTAGAAGACGGGCCTGATCGGTAAATAATAATAGCCAGCTAGAATTATGTAGGTATTCACACACACATAGATGAAGAAAGAGAAAAAAATCATAGTTGGTATCCGAAGAGAAGAAAGAAGAATGTGTAGCACCAGAATGAAAATTGTGAAGGTATAAAAATGATCGATAGCCTGAAATAAACTGGAATCGAGAGAAAACTCATATCAGAAAAAAAGTCGTAAAGAGAGAGAAAGAGAAAAAGAGAGAGAATTCATTTTCCTTTGACGGTTCAACTGAGTACACAAGAAAATGTATGCTTTATTGATCCGTGGAGAGGGAAATACTAAATGCTTTTTTGTTTTTTGGAGGGTAGGGGGTTGCTTTGATTTTTTTATATATTTTTTCAGCCTCTATTAAATAAAAAAATCTATTTCTTTCACAAACATTTAAAAAAATTACAAAAGTAAAAATTATTCATATTATATCTCTAATTATTCTTTAAGCATAAAACATTTAAATTTAAATTTAATTTCGCCATTTTTTCATTCTTGAAACGATTTCATTCTTAAAAGTCTGATCATCTGTTTATTTTTAGTTTTTTTTTTATTTATTTTTTCCCGCGTTTTTCGCTGATATTTATAAAGAATTAAAACAAAAAAGAGAATTATGGCGTACCGCCTGTTTTTTTTTTTTTTTTGTTTTTTTGTTTTTTGTTAGAATGATGTTCACTCTGTACAAAGCCCTAGGGCCACTCGAGGTAGGCGGTTTTAGAGTAAGAATCACCGCCCAAAGCAAGGCAATAATGCCACCAAGGCTCAAGGTGTTACCCGAAGTGAAAGAGAAAGAACTTAAAAACCCAATCCTAAACAGGAAACAGGGGATAAACTGTTCCTATTCAAAAGACCAGAAAGCAGTGTGACCCGGACGATAGCTATTCTGTATTTATGGGGAAAATAACGTACGTTCGTGTGGTCTGAAGATTTCGTTAGAGAATGATACAGACTGTGACCACTCGAAGTTGACCTCGGTGTCCACTTTTATATTTATGTATTTGCTCTATATCCGATAACGAGCACTTTATTATCCGTAAATATAGGATACCTTGTTAATGCTCTTATCTACTAGATAATATTTCACACTGGTACTTGGCGGCACGGTGGAGTAATGGATAGCCGCTCGGACTGAGGAATCCATTACATTCACTTACGTGCTAATACCCTTGAGAAATGAATCCTCTTCTTCTTCCCCACTAGCTATGGGTAAATAGCAGGACAGAACGGGTTCTCGAGCATTGGATAGAAAGAAATGGCAAACTAGTGCGCGAAAAAATATGCCTCGTCATGTATCGAAAGATACATGATTGCTTAAGCATGTATCACCCATGGCACATAACTGACTGAATAGAAACTGTGGTTTCGAGCCCGACAGGATCCTGGAAGGATGTTCCAGGCAGACTCAACCAACTGTTTCGTCAAATAATCTATGCTAAGACGATTACAATAATCGCTAGTTCTTGGTTTGAATGAGAGTTGAGATTTTTCTAAAATCTTCAACATTCATTTTTCCTCATATGGCATTTAAGTAAAATGTATGAAAGCTAAACAGAGTGGTTTCCTTTCTCTTAAAAAATATAACTGCCTATGATTATTTTCTCTGTTGTCGTCTTATTCTTATTTGTTTTTTTTTATTTAACCTTGTGTGTTTCTTCCTTTTTTTTTTTTCATCTAGAAATGTTAAAAGTGGTTCTTTGAAGAAAAGATTAGTTCATGTTTTAAGGTAGATGTCTACAGGAGTTTAATTGCAAGTAACTGTTGGTAAGACCAAAAGAACGCTGACACGTGTGAGATTCGCGCACTGAACACCTTCAATGATCGGGACTGCACGAGAATACGAAGAAATAAAATATTCTATAAACATCAACCTTTCATAGACACTTTAAAATACTATTCTCTGTAGTGAAATTTGTTTTATTCAAGGCAGGCTATTTCTTTGTATAATAATTACATCAATATATATATATATATATATATATATATATATATATATATATATATATATTATAAATAATATTTATCATCTCATTGTGATTTTTTAAGCTCTCACTCCCCTGAGAAGATGTGGTATTATGGTGTATGGAGGATTGATTGACGACGGATGAGTTTTTTATGGTGAATGAGGAAATTATAACGGGTGAATGGGTCGTTAATCCGATTGGGTAGGTATAAGATAGTTAGCGAAGACTAGCCCCAACCCATTCCCCCTGTTCGGCCTTGTGCCATAATTGTATTAATTTACAATAAATTTCAATAATTACGTCAAGTATTTTGAGTCTGTCCTTGTAAGAAGTGATACATAGGATTTTGGTATTAAGCATTAAGATTTGTATTGTTTTAATTTTAGGATAAGCTGTTGCACATCAGATTTAAAATTGTGCATAAAGTCTCAAAAGATCGTTTTTTTTTTCTGTTTTCTTTTACATTTCAAATTTAAATCTACATGTATCGTATCAGTTACATGATATGCAAAACAGTTCCATCCTCACTGGGCGTCTCATACTTTCGGCCTTACGCCACATCTAAGCTGTCCTTAGAAAACCACCACCATACAGAAGGGATGAGATTTTCTTCGCTTCATTTGGGCCCATTGTAAACAGTGAAAAGAAGAGCTGTCAAGTAATGGATGAAAAACACACACTCACCCTAATCCTGAAATGGAAATCAATCGACAATATGATAAATCTTTCCAATTCTACAAATTTTCTTTAGTTAATATCGGAGCAAAATAAACAAACTTTCACTTTTAATCGTTGATTTTTTGACTAAAATACAAATCTGGTTTCGATAGATTTGGTCGACATTTTTCTATCAGTTCAAAGTTCAAATCGCATCCTCAAATTAGGCTTTTGATTTGATTATCAAATGTTATAAATCCTTGGGGGTGGTTCCTGGGATTCATTCACCCCACACCGTTTTTGTCGCACCAAAGCACGTTAAGTACTGAAATCATAAGTTAATGGGTCGTATGCGGTTGATAACACATGTGGGGTCCGGATTCAAACAAGATTAAATAATAATAATAATAATAATAATATTGAAAAACATAGAATACTAGTTGTCATGATAGGCTATGGATTTGAAGAATGGCGCAACACAGTATTTTTGTTCTGACTTGATCCGTTGCAAAATTAAGCTCAACCTAGTAAAAGATTTCTATCAGTATTCACCCAATTCAACCTATTCTGGCACGGGGCTTCAGTTTTAGAGCTCTCAATGAGAATTAAAAACTCACTTGTCCAAGTAGTAAGGCTGATTTTGTTTTCCATACGCCGTATAGTAAATAAGTATACCTCAGACTAAATCTATCTATCTATCTATCTATCTATCTATCTATCTATCTATCTATCTATCTATCTCATTCTGTTCATATCTTTCTATCTATATATCTATCTCCCTCTCTCTCTCTCAATATATATATATGTGTGTGTGTGTGTGTGTAAATAAAGGGATGGATTTTTTATCAAATCTATCTATATGTGTGTTTATATATGTGTGCATATCATCTTATTTCATCTATCTATTCCTATTCTATCTATCTATCTCTCTCTCTCTCTCTCTCTCTCTCTCTATATATATATATATATATATATATATATATATATATATATATAGGAGGAGGTGCTATAAAATTATCAATCTCCCCAAAAAGAAATGCAAGCGAAATCTCCAATTCTTGGTCAGCTAGTAATATATTAGGACTGAGTCAGTTTAGTAACATTTATACAAACAACTAATATATACATACATTTTTTTATAAGCGTATCACCCCCAAGCAAGACGGGAAGCCACTAGCATGCAAGGGGTTACAGAGAGTTGGAGCTAAAGCAAATAGGAGTGATAGAGGAAAGGATGAAGAGATGGATAAGGAGATAGGCCAGGGCATCTGGGGACGTCGACTGACATTACATTTGAATAGTTTGAGATCATAGCTATCAGGGAAACAGGAAGAGGGGAGGGAGTTCCACAGGCGAGAAGTGCGAGACATGAAGCTATTGGAGTAGAAGAGACGGCTACATTTAACAGTTTCGACAGTGAAAGGGTTTGAGCGAGATGCCAGCCTAGGAGAACGCATAAATTCATGAAGTTTGGGAACCAACGAAAGCAGCTCATTGGAGCAGTTACCATGAAAGTGTTTGTAAAAAAGACAGAGGGAGGCGACGGCACGTCTGTGAGAGAGCGATTGCAGAGGAGATGATATATATATATATATATATATATATATATATATATATATATATATATGTGTGTGTGTGTGTGTCTGCGCGCGCATGCGTGCGTGCATGTTTGTGTAATGGCGTGTTCACATCTACCTATCCGAAAACCAAGAGAGATGCATATGTAGAAACATAGCCATTTTCAGTTGTTTAAGAGAAATAAGACTGATCATCAAATTCCAACGATATTTGATTTATTAAGAAGAAAAGTAACAATGGTAGTTTTACTAAAGATATTCAGAGAATATATTTCTTATTTTTCCGTCATCACAGTGACATTACAGACAAGCGCGTCAAGCATTCATTTTGATCTCATTTTTTTTTGTATTCCTGACAATTCTGGTTTATTTTTACCATCTTTGTGATAAGATTAACAGCTTTGTTGCAGTTATCGGTCCCTATACAGCCAACTGCCAATCATTTCACGCCAGAGAATCAAATACAGCAAAAGAAGAGGCGACACTTAAGAGAGAATTTCAAAGAAAAAGAAAAGAATAGCAGAAGATTAAAAAAAGAAGTAGAAATGTATGCAATGTCTGTTCATACATCATAAAAACGAAAGCGAAAATGAAAGTAGATTTTTAAAAAGCGTTGCAATGACTATGTCACATACCAGCAAAAACATATCTATCTATCTATCTATCTATCTATCCTAGTCTCTTCGTAAAGTATGGGCTGTACTCGTGAGAACATTTTTTGTATTTCTTTAAGTCATGGGCTCGCAGGAATCCCTTCAATGAGTCTACTGGAATATTTTCCAACCAATTCGAGATTGTTGATGTTCCCATGTGCCACATTTCTTGAGATTTCTATTTCAAGGTCCTTGTATTTTGATAGTTTTTTTTTTGGAAGATCTTCAAAGATACATTGCAGTCTGCAGGAAATGCCATGTCAATAAGGAGGCACATTTTGTCTTTGCTGTCTCTAATCACGTTGTCTGGGTGATTAGCTTTGATTAGTCTCTCTGTGTGTATTGGGAAGTCTGGGCGGTGTTCATACTATTTTTTTTTGCAATTTCTTTAGATCCCCTCTAATAAACTCTTATATTTTAACTAATCCTAAATATCATTTTAATTATTTAATAACGTTCTAAAATCGTATATTTCTCATCTAAATATAAGTATATACTGAAAAATCCATGTACATTTTTAATCATTATCTGATTATGTCATATAAGACAGTAAAGCTTACAAGTAACAAGTAACTTAATAATGTTTCTCTTTTTTTTTTTTCTTAAAGGAACGAGAATTTTTGAAGATCAAAATTGGCTGGAAAGCATGGAACCAGAAGAGATTTCCACAAGCGAGAAATGCAAGAGAAGAAAATGTTAGCATAGAACTTACGGTTGCATCTAACCAATTCAACTGTAAAATGATGAAGTATTGGCGCCAATCTAGTAATTCATAAAATCTAGGTACCACAGTGGAAAGTTCATCAGAAAAATTATCATGGATTTATTTATAAAAAAAAGGCACAGGGTAGCTACATTACGCCGGTGAGAAACTGACTTAAACCTAAATGCCAGGTTAGGACCAATAATATTGCTGATTCTTTTGATTTTATTAAGAATCTCTAAATATATAGCAGTAGCACCGGACCATATGTGGCATCATTATTTAAAGCATGGGCGAATGGTAGACTTATAAATATATAAGATAGATTCAGGGGAGAAAAAATGAGTTCCACAAGCGGGAAGTGCGATAGAAAAAAATGTTAGAATAGAAATTACGGTTTCAACTAGCCATTTCAACTGTAAAATGATGGAACCTATCCGCCAATTTAGTACTGCGCTTAAATCCAGGAAAGTTTATCCTAACAGTTTCCATGTAAGTATTTATAGAAAAAGCAGAGGGAAGCTAAATTACGTCGATGGCAAAGTGGCTGAAGCCGAGATGTCAGGTCAGGACCAATAATATTGCTGATTCTTCTTTGGATTTTGTACGTGCGTGTGTGTTGTAGATATTCACCAGGATATGTGCGTACGTGTGTACTTCCCTATCACCCACGTCCCCTGCTTCTATACAACCAGGCACCACACCCATAAGTACGCACACACATGCATATATACAGATTGAGACTATATATACCAGATTGACAAATACTACTTCAGTAGGCTTCGCCCTCCAGTCACCTTGTAAGTGAACTTTTTCAGTATCAGTTTCTAAGGACACAACAAGGACACAATCAACCCGAAGGAACTGAACAGTTGTCACTTAAGAACGCAATTCAACTAATTTTTTTCTTAATTCGTTTCGCTGCCCATTTTCTGAGAGTGACCACTTTTTCGTAAGAATCTATTTCCAGTTGGCTGTTGGTATTTTTAGCAGGAAGCCAAAAACAGGAAGTGGAGATATTACTGAGGGTCAGTTGGGGAAAAAATGGTCGACGCTGACACAAAGTTTCTAACACACGATACGTGCTCGCTCGTGTGCGTTCGTTTACACGTATTTTCTTTCCGTGCACTTGCACGTACTTCAATCTCTGTAAACATCTAAGCGTACACACACATAAAACACAGGCAATAGATAGATAGATAGATAGATATGGAAGAGACTGAGATAGATAGATAGATAGATAGATAGATAGATAGATAGATAGATAGATAGATAGATAGATAGATAAGAAAAAAACTGAGGTGTGTATGTGTAAATAAAGACAAAAGGAAAACTTCTCATAGCTCAAGCGTTTCGTCCCCTATTGAACTCTATGGAGACAAATGGAAGGCTTTTATTTTGCAGCAAGTATTTTCGAGTTCGAATTCCCGTCGGGTTCATTACATTCACTTACACGCAAATTCCTTTGGGAAAGGTATGAATCCATTTATTATCCCCCAACTATGTGTTGAATAGCAGGATAGACTGAGTCCTATAGCATTGGTTGGCAACAACTCTCTCGCAGAAAGAAACGGCATACTAATGCGGGTTAAATCTTTTACGTAGTCAGTCGTGCATAGAAAACGACATGATCACCCAAACATGTCATCTATGGAACTTAACTGACAAATTTATAAACAAAAATAAAATGTCGTTAAATTTTAGAATTTTTAAATTAAAGAATGCTCTTAAACATACATCAGGCTAACTGTATCTTTACACACACATACACATATATATGTGTATGTGTGTGTGCGCGCGCGCGTGTGCGCGTATGAGACAGAGAGGGAGTATGATTGAGAGAGAGTGGACATTGAGGCCAGCACCGAATGGCGACAGTCTCTTTTATGCTTAAATGCAATCTTCAGGCCATGTTTAAATTGTTCTGTATTTAAACATGGCCTGAAGATTGCATTTTATATTGTTCAATATTCAATTTAGGTTAAAAATGTAACAAGAGTTTTCTTTTGTTCTCTGAAGATCGTGAAAGAATGAAATTCGGACTTTCAAACTACTATCCATGAAACTGCATATATATATATATATATATATATATATATATATATATATATATATATATATATATATATATATATATATATATATATATATATATATATATATATATATATATATATATATATATATAAAACAATTGTATATTATATATATATATATATATATATATATATATATATATATGTTTGTATATATCTCATTCTCTTTCTATATATTTTATATATATATATATCTATATATCTCTCATTCTCTATGTCTCTCTCTCTCTATATATATATATATATATATATACACACACACACACACACACATATATATATATATATATATATATATATATATATATATATATTGTTGCTCAAGTTAATCTCGGCTTTGAGCACTTTTCTTTACTGCGTAGGTTGGTGTTTGCATTTAGATCTTTTTTTGTCTTATTGCTGTCCTTGTTTGAGAGTTTATCTTGTTTATGTATATATATATATATATATATATATATATATATATATATATATATATATATTACATATTTGATCGTTTACCCTAAGAAAGGCATCAAAGCCACAAAGACTCAGTGTGAAATAACAAAAGAATAAAAAAGCATTGTTAAGGGAAAAGTTCAATAAAAGAAAAGGAATTAAGAAAACAAGAGATAGCTATTGACATTACATTTAAAGGTTTTGAAGACCAAAGTTGTTTGGAAAGCAAGAAGCCGTAAGAGTGTTCCACAAGTGAGAAGTGCGATGGAAGAAACTGTTAGCATAGAACTTACGGTTACAACTGTAAAATAATGAGATCTAGTACTGAGTTAAATACACAGAGTCGCGGTATTATAGAGGAAAGTTAATCAGAACAATTACCATGAAAAGATTTATTAAAAAGGCACAGGGAAGCCACATTGTTGTGGTAGGATCCACCTAATTTGCATAGTGGAGTACCGACCATATAAATATGGTTGGTACCGGGAAGAGAGAGGGGAATCAAGAGATTCAACCAGAGACTCTGCCCGACTGCGACTCAGTCAACACATTCTCCAGGAACGGTCTTACCGGGAATATACAAAAGACTATATGTAAATATTGTGTACACTTTCTTGTTTCAATACATTTTGTTCTAAGTACATTTTGTGTTGCATTATTATTCCATGCATTAGTCAAGTTTCAATACACATTACGCCGGTGGGAATATGACAGAAGCCGAGATGTTAGGTCTTCATCAGTGACATTGCAGATTCTTCTTTGGATTTTATCAAGGATCTCTAAATATATAGCAAGAACACCGGATACATATTCACTAACGCGCAATTACACTCCCTTCGGGTATGGGTTAATTAATAGTATTTTTCAGTAAGTTATCTCAAAAAAAGAAATTCTTACAATGGAAAAATATTTTCTGGCTTTAAATAACCAGTAAAAAGGTTGATAAACCGTAAAAAACAAATAAATTAATCAATCGCACAAAATTGAAATATTTCCCGAATTTTTTACAAAAAGCTCCAATTTTATCACGTCGAATTCCAAACGTCTCATTCTTAAGATAGCGTTACTTCGACGATGGATTTTACAAGTATGTGGCAAAGAATTACAAATATGGCACGTTTTCAGACCTTGTTTTAAATCGCAAGTGTTTCTTCATCATCATCATTAGATTCTACGTGTAAATACAAGGTAATTTTAAGGAGACAAAAAGAAAAAAAATGGGGAGTATCCTTGACTTACGTCCTTTTCTATTTTTGTGAATTTATTGAATCCATTTTCATTCCGCATGCAGAGGGTTTTCCCCTAATAAAAGTTGTGTACTGATGAATTCTGGGCAATCTTCTTGCAGATTAAGTGGTGACTTGAGGCAACAGAAATGTGGTTCTACAGAAGGATGCTGAGAATACCATGAACAGAATATGTGAGCAGCGAGGACGATTTAAGGTAAATGGGAATAGAAATAACATTTGTTCTTAGAAAGACACATAATGAGGAAAGAAGGTTTGGCGAATCAGGCACTCACATGAACGAAGGAAATATCAAGCAACCTAATTAACGAAGGAAATGGATAACAGAACCGGAACTAGAATGGATAAGAAAGAGAAAAATATTACTTAAAGCTACAGAAAATAGGAAACTGGGGAGAACCATAATCGTCCACGTTTTGAAGGGACAAGGAAAAAAGATTTTGTAACCTGTCTAACGTGGTTGTTCAAATGGATGTGAAAAATTGTAATTGAGAGAACAAGGAATAAGAAGAGAGATGATGTGGAGGGCCATGATCTGTCACATCCTGAAGGGACATAGCACACAGAAGAAAAAGATGAGCACGAATCTCTTGATATACCATCTTTTAGGTGTTCTTTAACATAGGATAACGAGCCTCACCAACACGACTTCGGAATATTTTGTATTCTGAATTGATTGCCTTCAACAGGAACTTAGCAGACCGTGAAATATTGTCCTTCCATAGCAAAAGAACTCCATTTTCAGGTCAATCTACAGACTAAACGAGAGCTTATCATCTTTCAAACCAAGGAAAAGTGGCGTTTTTAAGTGGTTAGTCTTGAAGTTGAAAAAAATTGTAATAGATAAAAATTAACATAGAAATGGCTAAACTCTTTTATTGACATGTAAGTAACCCATTATATATATATATATATATATATATATATATATATATATATATATATATATATATATATATATATATATATATATATATATATATAATGAGGGTAACCTTCCGGCCTGGCAAAGACCTTAACTAAGGGGTTTGACCAAGTGACCGGGAACTGGAGACAGATTCGAGTTGTTTAAATGACTAGTTTCCGCTGTTATTCAAATGTCCAGTTGTCAACACCCGACCTTTTTGAAGAAAGGTATATAAATAAATGGGTATTCCTCACATGTTTCTATGGTAACAAAAAGACTGCAATTGTTCATGTTAAAGAATAAATCAGATTTTTTCCCCCAAATACGTTGATATCAAGGATTTTACTTGTGAAAAGAAGAAAATGGTCTCAGTAAGAAAATAAATACCACTGAGATGTTCTGTTTTTAAACCCCGACAACCTGGCCTTAAAGTTTCACTGTAATTGTTAATCATAATAATAATAATAATAATAATAATAATAAAACTAGAAAAAAACTGCCACTCTTTCAGTCAGTTTGATTGGTGGAGGTAAATTTAAAAGGGGGCATTAATGACGAAATTCGATGCCACAGTTTCAAGTTCATGACTGACTATTTATCTATTTATATGTATATTTTAATAATTTCACACCAAGCAAGGCATTAAAGCCACTAAGGCGCAAGGGAAAACTGAGTGGGTAGAGAATATGAGAAAAAACGTTATTAAGGAGAATGAACAAAAAAGAAAAGGGATTAAGAAGGCGAAAAATAATGGATGGCATTGCATTTAAATGACTGAAGATGAAATTTAACGGGAAAGCATGGAGACGGAAGAGTGTTCCTCAAGCGAGAAAGGCAATAGAAGAAACTATTAGCAGAGAACTTACTGTTACATTAGAGCCATTTCAACTGTATAATATATATATATATATATATATATATATATATTACAGTTGAAATGGTTTCTAATGTAATATTATATATATATATATATATATATATATATATATATATATATATATGTGTGTATATATATATATATATATATATATATATATATATATATATATATATATATATATATATATATATATATATATAAAAAGAAATATGCTGTAGTGGTTCAAACGAGAGAAAAGTATGTATATTAAAAAGAAGAGGGGTGCTGCAAACGTTTTTGGTTGTAATGTGGATTTATTGAGAAAAAATATTATACTTTGTTTTTTATAATTTCACGACACGTGTTTCTGGTCTGGTCTCGCAACCGTCTTCAGGTGAAAGTGGAGATTTTTACATATTATTAAAAAATAATTAATTTTTTCATGTTCAATGTGGAATATTCTCGATATGAGACATTCTGTTTGTGTGTTGGCAATCCGAATTTTCTTTCTAGAAATAATTTTCAATAAATCCACATTACAACCAAAAATGTTTGCGGCACCCCTCTTCTTTTAATATATATATATATATATATATATATATATATGTGTGTGTGTGTGTGGATATATATATATATATATATATATATATATATATATATATATATATATATATATATATATGAAGAAATATAGTTTTAGAGTGTGCTATATTTATGGGAGAAAAATGCTCAATATCAGAGATCGAGCGTATGTAAATATAAATATAAAAGTGAACATTGAATTCAACACTCAGAGGCGACAGGCTGTTTCATGCTAGACGCAATCGTCATATATACACACATGCACACACACAAATATATATATATATATATATATATATATATATATATGTATATATACACACACACACATGTGTATGTATGTGTTTGTGGGTAAAAGTGAACATTGAAGTCAACACTCAGAGGCGACAGGCTGTTTCAAGCTAAACGGAATCTGGTCTGACTACTGCGTCTAGCCTGTCGCTTCGGAGTGCTGACCTCAATGTTCACTTTTATATTTACATACGCTCTATGTCTGATATTGAGCACTTTATCCCATAAACATACCACACCTTAAAACTATATATATATATATATATATATATATATATAAATGTAAATTTTTGTTGCCTTTATTAAGACGTTTTGCGTATAATCAGCTTGGTGCAAATTGGAATATTTTGACTATATTGGTTATTTTCCTCATCAGATAACGTTAAGTAATTTAAAATGTTGATTTCTTTGCTTTCAGTATCCGAGCGTGGAGCATCATTTTTAAATCTCCAACATTGCAATAGCAGACAAAACCAAAAGCAAAAGCGTTGGAAGACTAAATGAAACAGGTTGAGCTTTTCGTTACAAACAGGTCTGTAGCCAGAAAATTTTCAAATTTAAAATTTGGCGTCTCTACACTTTATTGCGTTTTCTATCAATGCACAATTCTAACCGACGATTTTGTTTAAATTTTGATGGAGAGGACAGTAATTCTTCCATTTGTCAAGCGGTAAAAATTAGCAATTTTGTATTTAAAAAAATTACAAATGCCTCCAGTTGCATGTTTATATTTTACATCAGGACATTTAATGTTAGAGAACTCGTGAAAAAAAAGGAGGAGGAGGAGTTATTGTCCCAGGACGTTAATAGTTATAACATTGCAATAGTGATTGTAATCTGATCTCACATCGAATCAAGATCTAACATCTCAAAGGGGACTGGCTTTTTACATTCAATGCCTCAGAAACCAAACTACTTACATTTCATTATGGCCGATCACCAGTCAGGGTGAATGAATGTTCCTTCAGGGAGGCCTCGTTACTTGATCGCCTATTGGGCCCTTAGACGTGAAGTGGAACTCATACGTACGATCCAATGCTAAAGATGCCGGGAAAATGGTCGGTTCTCTGTATCACTCCAGTAACAACCTGACCCCTCCTGCTATCCTCTACAAGAGCTAGATCAAGCCGAAAATGGAGTATAGTTGACACCGAAATCAGAAGTCACATTAGAATAGGGAAAGATGCCTTCCAAAATATAAACACAGTATTAAGAAACGAGAAAATGTCGTTAGAAACAAATAAAAGTTTTCAACGTGTTCTTTTGGGTGACAAATTATTTTCCACTCTGCAACTGCTTAGTATTTATCGATCCACCCACGAGGATAGAATGTGGCACAAGGCCGGTTTAATGTGGGTATCCCCGAGCCCGTAAGCTCGGCCAAAAATATAGCCTTTTTGAACCCGCCTTGACGGATTCAGGCCCTGTCTACCTCCCTGAACGAAACCTTACCCTTCGGCAAAGCTTCGTCCGGGTTCCTCTCTGCTAATGCAGAGAGTTCGACAGACGCCGACTCGGAAGCTCACAAAGGCAGCGTACTACACTTTGATCCTAGCCCACCCCCGGGCCGAGCAGCTCTGCAACTGCTTTTCCCACAGACGAAATGTTGCAATTCTGTCTCTGCTCTATTGTTATTTCCAATGAAAGTGTTCCTTAGTTCCCCCAGTTCCTACCTTCACGACTAAGACCCACCATGCCACGCCCATTGTAGCAAACCACGCTCATTCCTTTCGTATTCAGCTGGTGATATGAATGTTCCACAGTTTCTTCCCGCCAGTCGCTGCTTTGCGGATTTTCTGCCATATATTGGCTGGAGTTGCCCAGTCTTCACTTTCCAATCTCGATAGAGTCCAAAAGTGTCTCCGCGTGACTGATGATTTATTTTCCATCCTACAACCCCTTTCCCCACAGACGAAATGTTGCAAGCCTCTCGATGCTCTATCGCTATTCCTATGGAAAGTGCTCAGACGAACTATATTCCTTAATTCCACCAATTCTAACCTTCACGGCTAACACCGAGCCTGCCACGCACATTGCAGCCAAATACCATCATTCCATCTGCATTCCTTTGGTGAGAGATAAGTTCCACACGAACAGCTTCTTCACACTAATCACTGCTCTGTGGAACCAAGCCCTAACACGATACTTCTGATAAATGTTATTTATAAAGTTGCTGAAGATGAGAAAACACAGCAATTTTTCGGTGTGCTTTCAAGTCGAAATATCTCTGATGACTTTGTTTAGATGTTTGGCTCATCAAACAACATACACTCCTGATCAAAAATTTAATACCACTTGAAAATTTTTTATAAGATACTGTTTGTCATGGATACATTATAAACTTTTTCTTACTTAAAGTTACTAATTCTATAATCTAAAAGGTTATGTAGACCAAAAGTTATAATCCGATCAATTTATTCAGAAATGGACATTTTTATAAAATGAGGTATTTTACACTTGTTCAAAATTATAAGATCAGCGGGTATAAATTGTTAGATCGAGGGTAATTCCAATGTTTTTAGTTCAGTTAGAGGTTAGCAATCACTACGTAAAGGTGTCACCATGCCTAAAGCAAGTAAACTTACCGAAGTTGAGCGTTCTCGAATTCTAGATTTCCATAATCAAGTTTTGTCACAGCGGGCGATCGCAGCAAAGGTAAATCGCAATAAAACTGTGATTTGCAACTTTCTAAAGGACAGTGCGAATTATGGAAACGCAAAGTCTACTGATAGCCCCCCGCCAAATATTTCTCCGGCATTGAGTAGAAGAATAAGACGGGTTGTTGTGAAAGCCAGTGGACTTTCTTCTACTCAAATTAAGGCAGCCACAGATGCTGATTGCAGTTCAGTAACCATCAGAGGGCATTTACGACAAAAAGGCATGGTAAATAAAAAGCGCAAACAATTGAAAATGTTTGGGGATGGATGGCAAAAGATGTTTATTGAAACGGCAAACAATATTCAACAAAAATGAACTTCGTGAAGCTATCTTCAGAAGCTGGAGCAATATTCTTTGTAGCTTAATGGAAACACTAATTTCTAGCATGCCCCAAAGAATCTTTGAAGTCATCAAAACCAGTGGAGGTAGAACTCATTATTAAATTTGGTTGTTGAATGTTTTCGTACACTTTTCGTACAATTTCGTAGAATTTTTGTCTCTGGTCTTATAATTTTAATCAAGTGTAAGACGTCTCATTTTATAAAAATGTCAATTTCTCATTAAAATGTTCGGATTATAACTTTTTGTCTACATAACCTTTTAGATTATAGAATTAGTAACCTTAAGTAAGAAATGTTTTTTTTCCATGAAAAACAGTCTTTTTAAAAAAAATTTCAAGTAGTCTTAAATTTTTCACCAGGTGTAATATATATATAATGCAATCAATGAAGGTGGCATTTTTTCCGCCTCGAGAAACCCCCTGGATCTGCGGACGGAGAGTTATGCCTCAGTTGCTGAGGGCGGTGCAGCATCTGTTATGACTGTACAGGCCCACACAGGAGTGACAGACCCTATTGCAATGAAAGCATGTGAAGACGCTTTCCCCTGATGTCGCGTTGTTGTTTTCTTTCCGAGAGAACGCTTCTCCCCGGCGGTGACCCTCCGTTTCTCCTCTCCTCGCTCAAGCACTCGGTGTGAACCGTGTCTCCAGCGTGAGCGATCATTGACGCCATCTTTCCACTTCTCGACGTCCATATTCATCGCCCTC
>CAHIKZ030001202.1:1985000-2002500 GCA_903632075.3 Acanthosepion pharaonis
ATTCAAACGAGTAACAGAAATCTGTGGTACAAATACTTGGAAGATCTAAAATGTTTTCCGGTTGTATTTTATTCAGTAAACGCATGCATCTTGATGTATTTGCGTTTTATGTATTTGTGCTTTGGTAGCATTCGTGGAACATAACAGCAAAGAAGATTCTGCCAAGTAACATTGTCTTAGAGACATAAATTCTGCTTACGTGTATGACATAACTGACTCAATATCTTTAAATCATAAGCCAATCATCTAAGTTTAAGACCATTTTCGGATTCGGCATGCCAAAACACATAGAAATTTTCACATTTAATTCTTGAAGTACTCAATTTATGAAAAATTGTAGACCAATGTAAATTGTTTTTAAAGTCTACTCTAACAATGCACAGAAGGAATGACCTGTGCAAAGGCCAAGAACAAGCTTTAACAACAACCTCCATCAACAAACTCTATTGACAGAATTGTTGATTTACCCTTGTATACGCTGTGTGCGAAAGCTATTGTAAGTGTGCAATGCATTGCACTCAGATGGCACCAAAGTGTACAGACGACGCCATTATAAAGTAGCCCTCAAATGACATCGGATACTATGCAGGAAGTCTGGTCTGAGTGGTGAATTGGTACGAGCATTCATGGCCGTCAGTAGCCGAGAATGAACAAGTGAAGCTCATTTTCGATACGACCATCTTGGCTGATAAGCGCACTGACATCCCACTTGTGCGCAAGTGCAGCTATGAATGGATCCTGACAGATGATGAGGTTTATATCTCAACTCCTATCTGCAGCTTACAGACACAACACTTTCCTTAGGAAATGAGTTGTTCCAAATAGTGGTGCCATCTGCGCAGTCCCAATAATGTCAGTTATTCTCAAGGCGTCCCATGAAGCCGAGGGATTTTCTGGAAGTAGACCCGAGTGCGCCAACCACAGAAGGGACAACTTCTGTTACTTGTTACATTTCACTGCAAGATTTGGTACCTCTGTATGTTGGTTACCTTTGTATTTTGGTACCTGTTTTATTGACGGGTGGGAAATTCTCGTATAACCTCTCTCTCTCTCTCGCTCTATCTTTCTCTCTCTCTCCCTCTCTCTCTCTCTTTCTCTCTCTCCTCCACTCTCCCCCTCTCACTTTCTCTCCCTCTCTCTCTCCCCCTCTCTCTTTCTATATCTCTCTCTCTCTCTCTCTGCGCACCAAAGCCGATACTTTATGTCATTCCGGGGGTTACTTTATGTCATTCCGGGGGTTACTTTATGTCATTCCGGGGGTTACTTTATGTCATGGCGTCGTCATCATCATCATCATCATTATCATTATTATTTTATTCAGCAAAGTATATGATGTTGGTCGCTGTTGAAATATTTATTTTCATGTCACCATTGGTGGCTTAAGAAAATAAACCGATCATTTCTTTTATCCAATAGTACCGAATGTTTGTAATGTCTGCCTTCAAGATGGTTGCCGTGATTTTCTTTTGTACTAGACTCCACTGCTCCGATTATCAGACGTACGGCCATATCGTGTTAAAATACCGGTTCCCTAACGATTCGTACAAATCTAAAAGGATTACCTGGCTTTAAATAACCTGTATCATTGTAGTTGTTGATCTTTTCTTTGCGTTTTAGTACTGATGTCAATCCCTCGAAGTTAAGCAACGTCGAATCTGATCAGTATCTATATGGGTGGCCGCTTGGGAGTAACAGTTGTTGTTAGCTTGGATGTGCGGGTGGTGTAATGGATAATGACTCAGAATTATTAATTAGAGAGCCGAGTTCCAATTCCCGTTGGGTTCGTTATATTCACTTCCGGGCAAATACCATTGGGAAAGATATGAATTCACCTCTTCTCTCTTCTATTGGTTCTTTGATAGTGCTTCGCAAACTTTCAAAATTTTTTTTCGCCCCAAGCAAGGCGATAACGCCACTAAGACGCAAGAAGCTACTGGGTGTGAAAGTGAATAAGAAGGCTTTAGGAGAACGAATCGGAGACACAATCCTAAATAGGAAAGAAGGGACAAACCTCTACTCCGGTTCCAAAAAACGGGAAGCAGTGTGAACTGGGTGATAAACGAACCTTTAAGTCATTGCAAATGTCGATCTTCATTTCTTTGCGTTCCGTTCTCATTTCGATCTCCTGAAGGTAAGCAACTTTGAGACTGGTCAGTATCTAGATGGGTGACCGCTTCGGAATACCAGGTACTGTAACCTTGGAGGTGTGGGTAGGGTAATGAATAACGTCACGGAATTGTTAATCGGAGAGTCGAGTTCGAATTTCAGTCAGACCTGCCATGCCATTCCAGCTAAAACCTGCCATGCCACTTATATAGTAACAAACTACACACCACATTCCTTCTGTATTCCATCAACGAAAAGCAAATTCCACTCAATAGCTTCTTTCCGCGAAACACTGCACGATGTAAGAAACTCCCTCGAAGGTTTCCCCTGATCACTACAAATGTTCAAGTCTAGTCAACCATTATCTACCCCTCTTACCTATATAAACTACACCTTGACGTAACCCTCTAGCTCGAGTGGCTCCGGGCTCAGAAACTTACTGTAAAAATAATTATTATTTTCTATGTTCACCCCATGGGTGTTTGGTCATCATCACAACTTATTACTGAGGGTCCCATCTCTCACAATACGACTGTGCACACCCGCCAGCATCCCCCCTGCCCAGTCTCTGATGTCATCAGTCTAGGGTCACTTTGCTGTTCACCTCAGTCGCCTGCGATCCTCCAGGATGTGCTTGAAGTGGGCCCTGATGCAATTTTCGCTTCTTCATGGACGCAAACAAAAGCTTCTCTGTTCCCATCCCCCCCTCTTCCTCATTTACTTTGTGGCCCATCCAGCTGATGTACAGGTGCTTGGATGTATAATATTATCTCAAAAACATTATTTTGCCAACATTGGGGGTTTTCAGTGGCCATATTGCCTCAAATGTGCAGCGCCTATCATCGCAGACGCCACCCACGTCTGTACACTCTCAATGCTTAGCTTTGATTTCTAACGTATCCATTTTTCATTCCAGTCACTCCAAACAGGATTTCTCTTGTGAGTAGCATTGTAATCTTCAGATCCTATTTTTCTCTTGCTCTTCGGCAAGGTTTTATTATGTTTCTAATTTCCAAGTTTTCTTCACGTTAGCTTTATGCGTCACTAACAGAACAACGCCCACAATTATTATTATTATTATTATTATTATTATTATTATTATTATTATTATTAATAATATTATAAAAGAACCATATCAAAAAATGGCGTAAAGAGAATTGCAATGTGTTCCTTCATATTCTTTCATTTTAAACTCATCAACCGAGGGTGATATGTGCCCTCGGAGAAGCTTTTGACATGCCAAGCCTCAACAAACCCAGATGGCCCATTACGTACTTACGAAAAAAATAATTCCTCCGCTAACTACCTCCCTCCCTCTCTCTGCCTTTTTTCTTTTTTTGCTTTTCTCATACTTAAATACTATCGAGAAAAAATAAAGCGAACATATTGACGCATGAAATAAATTACATAAATTATTTTATTAAAACTAAAAAATAAAATGAGATTAATTTCCTTTAAAAAGAAAAGGAAAAACACAAAGTAAAAAAAAGTACAAAAAGCTATTGAAATTGATCGATAACATGTAAAGGGAGCGGGGAGGGAGAAGTAAAAAATCAATTACCGTTGCCTTGATCAATATCCGTTTTATAATTACTAATTGGTGATAATTGTTTCTATTTTGCCTTTAGTTGCAACGTTAAAATATATATATATATATATATATATATATATATATATATATATATATATATATATACTTTTTTAGGATATTACATCAAACTATGTGAATAACGTTACACAAATTCAATCATGTTTCGATGTGTATTAAGACATCTCATCAGGCGTTAGTAAATGACTCGTTAGTACACAATTTATTGAGTTTTAAAACCACATACAGCCTTTTTTCACGCGAAGAAAAGAAAAGAAAAAGAGTAAGAAAGAAAGACACAAGATACAATCTCTTTTCCAGAGAAAAGGAAGAATAAGGAAAAAGAATAGGAAAGAAGAGGGAGGGGATAGCGGCAGGATTTGTTTTGTTTATAATCAGATTCACCAATGAAAATGGCCTACGCTAAGAAAGAGGTCATGACCCACAGATTTAATATCGTAGACTACTTAGGCATTATATTCAATACAAATTTAAGTTTGGTACAATGTTAACATAAGACAAATGACATTTCATCTGAGAAAGGAAACGTAATTTAACAAGACCCTTAACAAACCGCATAACTTGTGAGTTAAAAATTAGAATTTCACAATTTTATAGTCGGTAAATAATATGTCTCTTTAAAAAATAAGAGAAAAGAAAAGGAAAATAATTAAATAAAATTACTAAAAATATAAAGATCAAACAAAATAGAATGCGACTATTAACTAAAGGGTCTTATATAGGATGTTAATAAAACCAATCAATAACAAATTTCAAAATGTCAGCCAAACGCATATACCTCTAGACTAAATATTACCAGCAGTGCTAGAAGAATAATGGATACTACGTCGAAGTTGATCTTATTAACAGAAAGATAAGCTTTATATGGTGCAACAAGTTTTTTCTAAAATATAAGAAGAAGCAATTGTCAAATTTCAAAGTCTAACAAGATTTTAGATTCAAAGGTATGATATGTTTACAACTAACCGTTAATTCAAATTTTTGATTTAATAAATCATCCTTATTCAAAAACCTGATAATCCGCATTTTCTCCTGTAAACACAGAAAACAAAGTTCGCGTAAGGATTTACATGCCCTTGCAAAATTTAAAATTTTCCATTTATCTTTAGGTGTTTGATTTTCATCTTTCAACTTCCAAAATTGTTTTGAAAGTAGAGTAGTATTTCTATAAGTAATATTAGTAAAAGAAATAATTTGCTGATAACACCGGGTTTTGAAAGACTTCTTAGTGCTACCAATATAAAACTTTTAAACCCTCGGATTTTCTATTGCAGAGATATAGCAAAGATACATAAGAGATTCGGTTAAACATTTGTTAGACAATGGAACATTTTTTAGGATTCCTATAATTACACTGGTCACTGTCCTTAACAATATTTTAATTTGTCTTTGCATTATGATTAAAATTATTAAATAGGTTTTGAGTTTTATTGTTGTGCAACTTTATGATTTTCTCGATATTATTGGCGCAATTATAACTAAGTTTTAATACATTTCTATTAAATATTTTACTAATAGTGTTCCTTTTCGGGAAACGTTTATCGATTAATTTGAGAAACTTATGGCCTAACTTAGTACTTACTAATTGATTAAATGGAAGTGTGTACCAGATTCTATTTCTATTTCTTTTCTTTGAATTACCATTATGATATTCTCTAAATTGAATTCCTGTGCACTTATACCCACTATTTTTAAGAACTTTCTTGTAGACACTGGTATGTTTCTAAAACACATCTTTGTTCGAAGAGCGGTTGCAGATCCTACGTTGTATAGAGGAAGGAATATGTCGGACTACAGATGGGGGTGATTAGAATTGGGCTGAATATAGATAAGGTTGGCATTATTTGTCATATAAGGCTGAACATTGTCATAGACTAGATCTAATGTTACATCAAAAAAATAATATGGCTCTACTATTGTACTGAGCGCTATTTTAAATTAATGTTACGAACGTCGGAATTTATTATATATATATATATATATATATATATATATATATATATATATATAAGCAAGTGTAAATGGATATAAATCCGACAGAATGAAGAAATTTTGAAAAAACAAACAAAAATCCTTAAATGTAGTTAAATGAAAGAAATGTCGACGTCTGACGTTTCGGTTTATTAAACCTTTTTCAAGACAATATTCATCAAAATACAATTCAGTTCAATATGACAAATACGATGGACATAAAAACACAAGTCTTATTCAGAACAGATAACTGAAAATTTTTAAAATGATCAGCCTTCCGTCTAACATGGTCACGCTGTCGTCACATGGGCGACGCTTTCATAACGTATTCCTAAAAGTTTGTAATTATTTTGAAATGAAAAAAAAAAAAGAAAATGAAAAGAATTCTATTAGGTTCCAAAATTTTATGTATGCTTGTCGAGCATCAATCTCGCTAAAAAGGGGAAATATTAAAGAAACCAGGTCTAGTATTCACCGTGCGTGAGATGGATATTATACCTGCTTCATAAATCCTCCTGAGATTTTTATTATGAAAATATTTTAATACTTTCACGGAATCGAAATCGAATTATGATCTGCTTTAGTTGTGTGTACAACTAAAGCATTGTTAAATACCGAGACGAATATCTCGTTTATGTTCGAAAACACGAGATTTTAAGGACCTACCTGTTTCACCCACATATTTTAGGTCACAATTTTGCATGATATTTGATAGATGCAAGCATCGGATGTAATATGTTGTCTGCTGGTGCTATTTAATAAACTACGGATAGTCCTAGTAGGTAATATAGTAGTTCTAATTTTTAATGCATTTAGATTATGAGAGATACGTTCGGTCAAATGGTTATTTGGTAAAAAGATGCGACCAAACGAAATATTATCAGAGGTAGCTGAAATTGTATCTTTCATTGATCTAATTGTAGTGGCCTTTGAGGTGTCATTTTGCGCTGATGAGTGAATTTTCAACGCTTTATTTTTAGCTCTCTGTAATAATTGTCTCGGATACGAAAGATTTGAAAAGGTATCCTCAATATATGTAAATTCATCATTTAAATATTTTGATGAACAGATGCGAAGAGCCCTCAAATAGAATCCAATAACAATACCCCTCTTAGTGTTAGTATCATGGTGAGAGTAAAAATGTAAATAGTCATTTTTACATGTAGGTTTACGATATACTTTGAATTCTAATTTATTTTTATTATTAATGAGTAATATGTCTAAAAAAGGTAAGGAATTATTAGATTCAAGTTCATAGGTAAATTCAATAGTAGGTTCTATTCTATTTAATCTATCAGTAATCTCGTTTAAATCATGCTTATGTGGGTAGATAAATAAAATGTCATCGATGTATCGAAAGTAATGTGTATCAGGTGGAATGACATCTTAAAAAGGTCCAGATTCAAGAAATTCTAGAAATATGCATGCTAGGAATCCAGAGAGAGGACTCCCCATCGGTAAACCAAATTTTTTGTTTATAATAAATATTTTTTTATATTGGAAGAAACAATGTGAAGTGCAAAGGATGCATAATTTGATGCATTTCTGAGATAGAGATAGGTAGCTTAAAGTCAATTTTCTTAAGGTGGTTCTCTAATTGTTTAATGCATTTATCAACAGGTATATTAGTATATAAAGATTTGATGTCTAAGCTAGCTATTAATTTGTTATCTATATCAATATTTCTCAACTTATTTAAAAGAGAGCCTGAATTCTTTATATGTGCGTTACTTACGGTGCCCAGAATTGGAGTTAGAAATTTAGTTAAATACCTAGCGATAACAATGAGGAGCTGAGCCTATACCGAGATGATGGGCCTTAATGGAATGTTAAGCTTATGGGTTTTGGGAGGCCATAAATTTTAGGGACGGTCGGGTGGTAGTTAATAAGGGAAAGCCAAATCTTATCTTCATTACATATGAGTTTTTTATAGGACCTATTAAATTCTTTTAGATTCTTAGAAATTTGTATAGAGGTGATCTGTTCATAAGTGTCTCTGTCATTAAGCAAGTCCAACATTTTCTGGTTGTAAAGCAATGGTATCCATGACAACAACACCGCCTCCTTTATCAGAAGGAGATATAATAATGTTATTATTCATAGACAAGGATTTTAAGGCATTCATATACCTCTTAGGTAAATTGAATTCCATATTTTGGCCATTAAAAGAGGCAGCTAAAATGCCTTGGGTAAAACCTTTAAGGAAGTCAGAATCACTATGTTTGTAGTTTATATTTATCAGTTTGCTAATATTGTGGTCTTTTGAACCAGTTGCAAACTTTAGACCAAAACTAAGGGCTTCAATCTCCAAAGTGCTGAGTGTGGTTTTGGAAACATTGGTAACTATATCCGTTCTACCCATATTCTTCCAACAGCTGCGATCACATAAAGTATGGAATTTTAGTTTTTTGATGTGTTTTTGATTAATTCTGGTCACTTCGGATCGAAGTCTCTCCGCTGTGATGCGAGACATGCTGTTTTTCAATTTTAAATGCGTCGGGGAATACAGTTTTTCTATTTTTCTAACATTGATTTTCTCTCGGGAAAAAATGTTTTAAATAAAATATATCAGGTTAATTGGATATATATGTTTATATAACGCATAAAATCTGTTTATATATATATTTAGGACTTACGGACTGGCTTTTTTGATGACGTTTTTGTCTGATTTAAAATATTTTATATCCTCAATATATATATATATATATGAAGAAAAAAACAAACAAAAATAAATGTAGTTAAATGAAAGAAATGTCGACGTCTGACGTTTCGGTTTATTAAACCTTTTTCAAGACAATATTCATCAAAATACAATTCAGTTCAATATGACAAATATATATATATAAGTCTTATTCAGAATAGATAACTAAAAATAATAGACCGAAACGTCAGATGTCGACATTTCTTTCATTTAACTACATTTAAGGATTTTTGTTTGTTTTTTCAAAATTTCTTCATATATATATATATATATGAGATAATATATATTTTATATATCAAGACCGATATTGAGGAAATTGTAAGGCAAAATGGAAAAACTTCGTTGAAAAATTTTTTTAGCGTCTCGTTGATGCGTAGTCAAAAACGTCATCAACAAAGCCAGTCCGCTGAAGTCCTAACGGATGAAACGCGTCACAAATAAACTTTTTCCATTTTATCTCATAATTTCTCAATATATATATATATATATATATATATATATATATATATGAAACCGGAGAAAAAGACAATATTTAATAAAAGACAATATTTATAAATGTAAAAGACAATAGTGGGACGCATTTCGTCAGATGTGGACTTTTTCAAAGCAAAACGAAATGAATTTATTAAACAAAGTAATTAATAATAACAAAAGAAAATATCCTTAGCAACTGGAAGAAGTTAAAGAACGCTATTTTCATAGTGTTAACTGAAATTATGTCAATTACTGTCACGTGTGTAAATATTGTTTTTTATTGCTGTGTTGACGGATCTGTACGTTTGTTTGGGAGAGTAGTAATTCTGTTAAGAAAGGTAAAATAGGGAAAAAGCCTGGTCGTGGATTAATATTTGGGTAATATTCAATCTTACTGATGAGTTATTTTCTTTTTTTTTATGAAGGACATTTTGTTTTTTATTATTAGTTACTTCGTTTAATAAATTGCCTTGAAAAAGTCCACATTGGACGAAACAGCAATTTACAGTTTTCCTATTTATATATATATATATATATATATATATATATATATATATATATATATATATATATATATATATATATATATATAAGGACAAGTGGAAAACTATTCTAAGTCAGGTTTCATCCTCTGAGAAATTTTAGCTAGGCAAATGATAAACTCTCTCTGAAAAATAATTTACATATGTATGTATGTATGTCATGAGCGCGTGGCCGAGTGGTTTGAACGTTCGCTATCTGACCATGAGGACAGGGTTCGAATCTTACCATGGTCGATTGGGCTTGCCTTGTTGAACAGGCTCTCTCCCAGAAACACTAAGTATGGTCTGCTCAGCATAGTTGCAGTATAAACCACAGGGTGTGGGTGTTGAAAGCCAGTACTACTTGTTGTATGATCGGGCAATCGGCGACTAAACCGGTCTACCTGGTGAGGAGGGTGGCTCGAAACCCTGCACGATAAAAACAAAACCTGTCAAATGGTGGATGAAACTATTTGAGAGGTCAACGGTCATCTAGAGTTATGTCTGCGCGAGGCCATAGAAATAGTTTGGCTGGTGTCCAAACACGCGGTTAGGAGAAGGAAAATAGTGAAGCCCCAAATAAATCAGTATGAGAGTAGAAGAATAAATTTGTTATAGTCAAAATAACAGCAATACATTTTTATAATAAAAAGGAGCAACAATACATTTTTAAAGCAAGGTGACCAATAATACATTTTATCTGGCATACAATTTGCTTTCAAAATATATTAAGTTGAAGCCATAAAAATAAAATTATTTACGTTTCTGCATTAAATGATCCATGGTGGTTGATATGTCGCTAAACAAAATCAACCAACCACAGCACCTCCCAAAATCAAGAAAATCAATGTTTGACAGCTGACCTTTTCCCTGAAGTAAATTGTAACAAGTCAATGGGGGAAAAATTGGCTGGTAACTTTCAATCCCTCAAAATCTAAGCTATCATTGCCGACCAGGCCGAAAATTTTCTCCTTTTACGATGACCGGCTTTCACCCCCAACGAGGTCTAGCCTATTTTGAACACCATCTTGGTCTCAAGTTCACTCCAGACCGGAAGTACAACTCGTGTGCATTCTACAGCTTCAGAAATTACCTGACTCCTTCTCTCAAACATTATCTTTCATCCGCATTATATTCTATCGGCTTCAGAATGACGATATTAATAATTTCTATCTAAATTTATGAGATGCGGAGTTATTTACATTATTTAAAAAAAAATCAACCGTAGTCAGGATCATCGAGTTAATGCCAACGATCTTTTCTTTTGCTGCATAATAAATACGTCGCCAGGACTATATACAGTTCGAATTCAGAGTTTTTCCTTCTCCTAGACCGGTTGCCAACACTGGCAACTCATAAATGTCGAATGTTTCGATATAAACAAAAAAAAAATGGTTAATATTGCCTTTACCATTAGCATTTCGAGTAAAGATCTATAAAAATGAAAATATTATAGAAATATTAATGAAATTGGAAAGTTATAGTTAAATATGATGGACAAGTTTGTAAAAAAAAAAATTATATTTGATAATATCTCCATGTTGGCTTTAATAAGAAATGACTGAAAAATCCACCTCTAATATAACAATTCTTAACCGCTTATTTATATGAATTAAGCTTCTTAACCCGAAATAACATAAAATATTAGAAGCGAAAAAGACTAGGCTCAATTGAAGAAGAAACGAGTGTCTGCTAATTGCATATTCGACCGAACAAGGAAGAAATCGGTAAAAAAGCACCAGGCGAAGGTTTCATATTAAATAAACTGCACAAATGGTTGAATAGAAACATTGAAATAAAATAAGTTTATATATATATATATATATATATATATATATATATATATATATATATAATAAATAAAAAGAAAGAGCACTAAGATATATAATCGGGTGTTCTTGTTAGTTTTAGTTTTATTTTTACAAAACAGGGCTCACTGCAAATTTACAGAGCATAAAGATTTTAAATTAAGAGAATTAAAAAATGGTTTCTTCGCTACACAGGAATTACCATGTTTCAAAAACCGAAGCTAAAAACTTCAAACTTAATTATGCAATTAAATTAAAAGCATTAGTTCTGTTTCATCTTGATCCGAATTTTAGATTATTCCAAAATTGAAGATGAAATAGAACTAAAACAAGAGGTTGCAGATAAATAGTGTATTGAACAGTAAATACAACAGAAGTGGGTTACACGACTTGGGAGTGTGTGTCGGTTGACCAGCGTTCAGTGTATATCACTGTTAATATTTAACAGCCCCCCCCCCAACAAGGGATATATGTGGCACAAGGCTGAGTTTAAAGTGGGTTTCTCCGAGCCAATAGACTCGGCTAAAAATATTGCCGTAGAACCTAACGGGTTCAGGGCCTGTCTACTTCCCCGGATGAAACCTTGCCCTTCGGTAAAGCCTCATCCGGGTTCCTCTACGTCGAGACGGAAAGTTTGACAATAATGAGCACCGTTACCCCGAGGATTACTACTACTTTATAGTAAGTGGGAGTGTCCACAATATCCTCATTAGAGGGAAGACACCACAACAGTTACCTGGATCGATCTATACCTGATGAAGGCCGGAGGGCATTATAACCGAAACATTGTGATAACAACAAGGATGAGGATAACAGACCGAATGTAAATAGTGTAAATGATGGTGTGAAATGTTGTGAGGAAAATCAACTAGAATTAAAAGTTAAAATATTATAGTAAAAAATTGTTAAGATTGATCCTTGTAATTAAATTTTAGATATTACATTTTATTTTTTTCTTTTGTAAACAGTAACTGACGTTATCAGCTGCTGCAGCGATATAAAACATTACAATTTTATTGTTAAACCTGGATTCCAAATAAGAAGAAACGGGAATGAACAGGAAAAACTTCATGATAAAAATATAATTACTACTGGAATTCAATTCATAGGAAAATCAAAGGAAATCAAAGGAAACTTAACAAAACTAAAAGAATATCACGTGTCTGGCGGAAGAAAGCACTAGAGAAACTTCTTGATAAATATGAACGCTTTTTAACTTAAAGTCAGACATTTTGTATTAGGCACCAAAGGTTTGCAATGAAAACGGTTACAGCTTATCACGAATCAAAGATCACGTTACTTTTTATATATTCATTTAAAAAAGGGGCATTTATAATAAATAAAAAAAAACGTACGAAAAAATACACAATTGAAGAACTGTGTTTTAATAATTCTAACATCTGGTATGGTGAGTCGGTCGCATTGAAACTAGAAAGTTCGAAATAAACAATATCTACCTTCTTCTATATTTATAAATCCCCAAAGTGAGTAAGAATACATCTCTCAGCTTTGACTAATGGTTTCCCTAAAAAATGTTTCCTTTGTATTTTAATTGTGTTTATATAAAAACTCGTTATAAATCCTGTATAGAGTTAACCTTCAGTTTATGACTTAAATCTAATGCCTACAGTTATTACTACTTTCATATTGGATGTTACGCATATTGCCCAAGGCCTTCAGAAATATCTAAACACTAAGCTTTATACAACCGCTTTCTTTAAAGATGGCTTCCAGTGAATGATGCCAGAAGGTCTTAGCAAGGACCATCCTTCTTTGCATCTCATGAAATGACACGACAGAATCGAAAATAGGACTGTACCAAATGATAAAAAAAAACATATCAATTAGGGATTTTCAACGACAGAAACAATCCTCTCCATAATCAATGGTCTTTTTTCACTTTCATTCTCTGTAACGTCCTACGCACTAGTAGCATTTCCGCCTTGCTTAGGGCGAAATGACTTTGTAAAAAGCTATGGTTAATAGTATTATGTATTTTTATCTTTATAGTTACTTGTTATCGCACTGTTCAATTTGTTATATTCTACGGCTATTAAAGTAAGCAGCGAGATTAAAAAAATAAAGAAATAACCCTTGTCAAAACTTGAACTCGCGTCTCATATTCTACCACATTGCGGTAAGTGATTTATTTCTGATTCACGCTGATTATTTAAACGGTCGAACACTATGACGACCTGGTCCCTGTGATAAAAAGCTACAATAAAGATTAAAAAAAAATTAGTAATTCAAATATTTGAACTCGGGACAAGGCTAATTTCAGACAATTTACAGTTCCGTTAATTATTAACTGCTGTACATCCTTGTGAAAATTAATTGCAACAACCGCTTTAGTTTCCTTTCTTTCACCATACGGTCAATTTTAGACCCACTGGAGCAACAGGGTGTAATCGATTTCCATTTATTCCTCAGATTATTGCTTCACATTTTCGTCACGCCCAGATACTATTGTCTCGACTGTCGATTAGTTGTCTGCGATGTACGTTACTCCAAGGAAGCGTACGAAAATTGTAACGTTGCCCGAATACACTGGCAAGCCTTACCGGTGAGCAAATCAAAGTACCATCGACTGGCCCAGAAACTTTCCTGATTTTAATCCAATCGAGAATCTGTGGTCAATCTGCAAGGAACGACTTCGTGGAATGTCCATACGAAGTACTAATATGTGTATTGGGTCATGTTTCATTGGAAGAATACGAAAAAAAGTAACCAATGACGGAATTATTCGTTTTGTTTCAATTAATTTGCACAATGGTGTATAATTTTAGCTTTATAACAATAACTTTTAAATTCTAACAAAAACAATGTTAGCTGCTGGAAAGAGATTTAGATAATTATTTGGAATAAAAATTGATTAATACGCTGATAGCCTACACAAAGCCATTCTTTAGTTGAATATCGTAAAATGTTTCTTTCATTTATCGGAAACCAACTTCATAAGATCAGAAGGAAATAATGTTTAATTTACGAAAAACAGCTTTTTAAGAGCAGACATTTTTTTTTTACAATTCCGCCATTTAAAAATTGATTGATGAAAATGCTTGAACATTAAAAAAAAAAAACAAAGATATTAACTCCCCATCCCAGTGCTCAAGATTTTGTCACTAGATTGCGTAAGCATTGTGGACACACAACCACAAGAATAGGCCATACAGCTTCTGAGAATGTGACTCACGAAACAAATGAACCACTCTCAAATCGACAAGGAGAAGGAGGGTGTGGTCGAGGTCAGCAGGTGTATTTCATCTATAAGAGAATCTTAATGGCTTCCGGCGCAATTTTGTGGACCAATGAAAAATGCCTTTCGTTTGATTTGATTTTTCGTCTTCCGCCTTCTATTTTATCAGTATTGCGTAGGACTTTCCAAGATTTTTGCAGCGTTGTTCAGTTTTAGCTGGTCAAGGTTACAACTTTTTTTTATATCCTTTCACAGGCTCCAAAGACTAAAAATGGTACAAGACGCTGAGTTAAGCATACCAAATTATTGTTAAATAACGTTATTCCATTTCGACCTCTGTATTTCCTGGCATTTTCTTTTAGTACGACGTTTCCACCAGTCCACAAATGTGCATTAGATCTGGCCTTTAGTTCTCGATTACTATTTTTCCCACTTCTTCATTTTTTTTCATTATATATATATATATATATATATATATATATATAAAGAGAAAGAACAGTCAGATTAAGAATGCAGTTCTTTAGCATTTTTTATGTGCTCGATACAACGTAGAGCATAATATTTTAATATTTTTTGTTTAGAAAAAACATATTGTATCGTGTTTGGAATTTTAAATCTGTTCCATTATCAAGCGATGTTGGGTAACTTTTGATGAAAATAAATCGGTTTTGCGAAATAAAATATTACCAGGGCTTTCTAAAGTCTCCGCGTTCATAATTATCATTTATTCTGTTCTTACATTGAGCTCCCTCTGCATCTATATCCTCTTTGGAATTATCCATGGGGTACCAAATAATATAACACACACACACACACACACACACACACACACACACACACACACACACACATATATATATATATATATATATATATATATATACACTCAACTCCCCTGTCGAATTCGACGTATGAGGGTCAGGCAGATCAGTTCCTAGGAACTGCTCGACACCAGTACATGAGATTTGATTATAGTGGTGATGGTTTTGTGCAGAACCATCCACACTTTTTGAAGGGCCGAATACAGAGACCTGGTGCACTACGTGCCACAAGGTCCCAAAACGACCCTTTGCAGGTTTTGAATTCAAAGTTGTTCTTCTCCTAGACCAGTTGCTATCCAAGGCTATAGAACCTAGTCTGTTCTGTTATTTGCCCATAGCTGGACGGAGAAGAGCATTTTGATTTAAATAAATCGTTCACTCACCAGATGGGATGCATTGATACGCATCGAAACACGACTGTAATTGGGTAGTGATTTTGACAAGTTTTCAAAGTAATATCCTAAAATAAATAATATTGTTCTACTTTTTTATTAAGACCACTTTTTAAATGAAATGTTACGAACGTTGGAATTGCATTCTATTCGTTTTCATCTTACCTATATATATATATATATATATATATATATATATATATATATATATATATATATATGTATATATATTAAAAACTGATATTTCGATTTATTTACAATATTTATTTTTTGTATTCATGGGCATTCATCGTAGGTAGGGGTTTAAGTTATCTGGGGGGTTGTTTCGTCAACGGAATTTATAACTCTCCTGGGTAAGATGATAAACTACATCCGCGTCCTGGGTAAGATGATCAACTACGTCCAACAGATCAGGACCTATCAGGAGGTTTTAAGGAGCGTGAAACCACCTCTTAAGTACTGGTGTTCCCAGGTCCATCCTTACCCAGGGTGGTAGCTCCTGTTAGGGGCCCAGCTATGGGAAAATAGTTAACACCCAAACTTGGGCCAAAATATTATGAAAGTTTAAAAATAGGTTTTAATACCAGAAATACTTTGCAAAAAAATTATTACCGGCAATAATTTTTTGAAGGAAAAAAGAAACATTACCAGCAATACTTTTAAAAAATATTACCAATTATAGACTTTTGAAAAAAAAACATTACCAACCATACATTTTTTGAAAAAAAATATTACCAGAAATAGATTTTTGAAGGGAAAAATATTACCATCAATACTTTTTGGGAAAAAAATATTACCAGCAATAAAAATCTTGTCGGCATTAAATAACCCATTGAGGCTGAGATGTCGTAAACCAAACCAACCCAAACCAAACCAACCCAAACCAAACCAACCCAAACCAAACCAAACCAACCCAAACCAAACCAACCCAACCCAAACCAAACCAAACCAAACCAACCCAAACCAACCCAACCCAAACCAAACCAAACCAAACCAACCCAAACCAAACCAAACCAAACCAAACCGAACGGAAGTTATAAAGTATTCATTATTTGAATCGATTCATCATAATTTATATAAGGTGCCCCTTCAGAATGTAGGTCGTCATGGCTCTTCGAAACTTCTTATCTCTTGTAGCTTTAAACAGCTTTTCATTCATTACAATCCTTTCATCGCTTTCTTTGTGATGACATGTTTATAAAATATATCACTACATTGAAGCCCGTATTTTTGCACAACAACCATTGAATAATAGAAAGAACTTTCTAACGCCTCCATTTCTTATTAATCATTCTGAAATATATATCATCATCATTATATATATATATAATATATTATTGTTATTATTTCCTATCATTTCGGTTGTATAAACATTTTAAAGTCAGAAATGCCGCTATTACTGAACACTTGTACAAAAACAAAAATAAAACACGTTTTACATAGATAACGTCCTTCGTAATGTTTGAGTTGCACTTGTGATCCTTTTTTTGTATTTCTTTAAAGCATCAGCTATCGGGGATCCCTTCAATCAGTCTATCAGAACATTTTACATTCGAACCTGTAACCCCAACGAGAACTGGAATTACTGATGTTATTACTGATCTGCCACATTTTTTAGATTTCAAAATCCATGAAAAATAGGACGCTTCATGACAATCTACAGGAACTGCGATGTCAATAAGAAAGCGGATTCTTTTTTGTGAACTCTGATCATAATATCTGGGCGATTAGCTTTGATTGTTTTTGTCTGTGTGTATTGTAAAGGCCCATAAAATTGTTAAACGCCATATGTCTGTAACCGAGTCTGGGTGGTGTTAATTTCAATTTCTTACAGTTTTCCTTCCCATAAAAGTGGCAGATATTCAAATATAGATATTGGCCTGCCATGACGAGTTTTATAT
>CAHIKZ030001202.1:2007500-2022500 GCA_903632075.3 Acanthosepion pharaonis
GGACCAATGATAGACTTATAAATATCTGAGATAAATTCTAGAGAGAAAAATTATGTAACCTGACATAGTGAACCAACATTCCTAGTTGCAGATTTAGAAAATAATTCAATATCTGGTATTGTAGTAACAGTCGACGGAAAATGTGACACTGAAATCCGAAGGTACATAGCAAAAGTTGCTTTCTAGAAAATAAGCAAAGTACGAAGAGAGACGAAAATGTCGTTAGAAACGAAGAAAATAATACTGAACTTCTACATATTATCTAATCTCATATATGGCAGGGAATGTCGTACAGTATCCCCACTGATGAAGACGAGTCTTGAAGCGACAGAGATGTGATTTTTTGAACGAATTTTATGAATACAATAGATATGCCATGTAAGCAACAAGGTAGTTTTAACAAAATAGAAACAACAAAGAGACAGTTAAAATATATCTGGTAAATACAGATGAAGAAAGGACTAATGTTCATAGTTCACAATGAAGGCAAGAAAAGCAAAGAAAAACATCGGGTAACTTTACTGAGTTGGCGTGAATAGATAGAAGAACAGAAACAAAGAACGGTGATAAATTATCAAACATTTCTTGGAATAACAGAATACAGGAAGCTGTGGAGAGTCATGTAATGTGCTCTTAAATATCTTGGCACATTAAACAATGTAGAAAATTACTCTAATCTAGGTATCCGATTTGACTGGAAATTTTTCATTCTGTAGCTTTGAGAATGTTGTGGCTATTGCGCTTACAATAATTGCGCTGCGAGTGGCTGTTTTGATGCGTTACAGTAACAAATCATTAAAACCGAGAGAAAACAGATTTTTCTGATGCATGTAAAATCTTCGTTTCTTTGCAATTCGATTAACATCAAGTAACCTGTTGGTTCAGAAATTCTCCAAAACGGCTGATTGTTTAGCTTTTATTTTACTTACTTGTTTCCGTGTTTGGCTCGCTGATATCGATGGCCGGTAACTGACCGATCAACTAGCGATGTAAACAGAATCTACCAGGCGCGTAGCATTCCTAACCCGACCTCAGGTTCGATGATCGGCCATTATTGGCTAAAAGATTTTATTTGGCCAGGCTGTATAAGTGGGTAGTGTCGCGACCAGCCGCCATTTTAGATTGGCCGGAAATTTTGGCTGGGAAAGCATGCGACAGGGCGAATTGTTGCTGAAAGAAACTTGAGCGGCGTGGAAAGAGAGAGAGAGAGGAGGAGGGGGGGGGGAGAGGGGGAGAGAGAGAGATGGGTGGGGGGTGGGGTGGGATGATACAGTGAGATGTAATGAAGGAAAAGTCGGGTAAGTGTACAAAAGTGTTCTAAAAGGGTTTCGGTAGAGGCAAAAAGATTTATTCCCACAGAACCAAGTTTGGCACAAGATCATCCTCCTTGCAGCCATAATAAATAAAGTACCTAACATCTCTAACAAAGATAGATTCTTCGGAATGGCTATATATTCGAATGTTCTGAAAATAAACTTATGTACCTTTAAAAGACATTCACTCGGTTAGATTTCTTCGAAAGGCATATCTGCCCAGTTACGTATACGAAAGCTAAATAAAGTAATTTTGAAAGAATTAACGGATTTTTTTTTTTAATTAGACTACCGAAATGGAGAAAAATTTACAAAGAAAATTTCCCTTCATTTGCTTTATTTGTTTTCAGGCAGGTAAATGGAATAAACAATGATTAAAAATAAAACATCTACTCAAATACTGGTATCCACTAAAAATAACGTTTAATAAAGTAATAAACATATAAAAAAAAAAATATTATATATATATATATATATATATATATATATATATATATATATTCAGGTAAGATGAGAACGAATAGAGTACTATTTTAACGTTTTTCTTTTTTTCCTTTATGTTTTTCGATGTTAAATATTCTCGATATGAGACATTCCCTCTCTTTTGTGTGTTAGTGACCCAAATGTCTTTTTTGAACTCAGTTCACATCGAAAAACAGAAAGGAAAAAAAAAAATATTTTTAATAATATGTGAAATCTCCACGCTTTGCCTGATGACTGTCGCGAGACCTGAAACCCGTGTAGCAAAATTATGGAAAATAAAGCATAATATTTAAAAAAAAAATCACATTAGAACCAAAAACGTTTGCGGTTTCTCTCTTTTAATAATATATATTTTATATATATATATATATATATATATATATATATATATATATATATATATATACACACATGGTCGAACTAAAATTACTTTAGTGATTCATTGGCTAGTTCACTATCACTTGTCAGGATGTGAGTGCCAGAGGTGCTGAAATTGCGTGCAGGGCGGTTGCCATTAAATAAGTCTTACAAGTCTCACAGTTGTATATGTGGAAATTGTAGGTGTTCAAACCTTGACAGGGCGTTGGTTGATCTTTCTTCTTTTTTTTTTTATATCTATTATTAATTCAGTGCCAATTGCACCAGTAAATATTTTCTTGATTGTCGGCACTTTGATAAAACCTTTAGATCTTGCATCTAATAATTAATTGATAGGCTTCTGTCTTCGTTTAGGTGGTTCACAATACTTTTTTTTAAGCATTTCACCCCCAAGCAAGGCGGGATGCCACTAGTACGTAAGGGGTTACAAAATGGGAGCGAGAGTAAAGAGATGTGATTGAGGAAAGGATGAAGAGAAGGACAGGGAATAGGTCAGGGCATCTGGAGATGTCGATTGACATTACATTTGAATAGCTGGACATTATAGCTATCAGGGAAACAAGTAATAGGAAGGGAATTCCACAGGCGGGAGGTGCGAGACATGAAGCTATTGGAATAGAAGAGACGGCTACATTTAATCGTTTCGACAGTGAAAGGGTGGGACCGTGATGCACGCCTAAATTCTTGCAGTCTGGGAACGAGCGAAAGTAGCTCGCCGGAGCAGTTACCATTAAAGTATTTGTAGAAAAGACAGAGGGAAGCGACGGCAAGTCTGTGAGTGAGCGACTGAAGACGAAATGCCAGATCAGGACCATCCACATTGCATATCCGTCTCTTGATCTTGTCAAGGACGTTAAGATGAACAGTGGGGGGCACCAGACCATATATGGCAGCAGTATTCCATGCAAGGGTGAATGGTGGATTTATAAATTTGAAGGGTGGAAAAAAAAAAAAAAAAAAAACTTTCTTTGCTGTAGATGAAGCTATTGATTCAATGTAATTGCTCCATTTGAAAAAAAAAAACAAAAAAAAAAAAACACTGATATGCGAAGACGGGACACTGGAAACCAGCAAAAACACATTGCATGTAGAGAAAAACAACTCAGGATAGATAGATAGATAGATAGATAGATAGATAGATAGATAGATATGACCTGGATGAGATACCTAGTGAAGAGTCTGTTATAGATAGATAGATAGATAGATAGATAGATAGATAGATAGATAGATAGATAGATATGACCTGGATGAGATACCTAGTGAAGAGTCCGTTATAGATAGATAGATAGATAGATAGATAGATAGATAGATAGATAGATAGATAGATAGATATGACCTGGATGAGATACCTAGTGAAGAGTCTGTTATAGATAGATAGATAGATAGATAGATAGATAGATAGATAGATAGATAGATAGATAGATAGATATGACCTGGATGAGATACCTAGTGAAGAGTCCGTTATAGATAGATAGATAGATAGATAGATAGATAGATAGATAGATAGATAGATAGATAGATAGATAGATAGATAGATATGACCTGGATGAGATACCTAGTGAAGAGTCTGTTATAGATAGATAGATAGATAGATAGATAGATAGATGAGATAGATAGATAGATAGATAGATATGACCTGGATGAGATACCTAGTGAAGAGTCTGTTATAGATAGATAGATGGATGATAGATAGATAGATAGATGGATAGATATGACCTGGATGAGATACCTAGTGAAGAGTCTGTTATAGATAGATAGATAGATAGATAGATAGATAGATAGATAGATAGATAGATAGATAGATATGACCTGGATGAGATACCTAGTGAAGAGTCTGTTATAGATAGATAGATAGATAGATAGATAGATAGATAGATAGATAGATAGATATGACCTGGATGAGATACCTAGTGAAGAGTCTGTTATAGATAGATAGATAGATAGATAGATAGATAGATAGATAGATAGATAGATAGATAGATAGATAGATAGATCTGCATGTTAACGGGGTTCATAGGGGTCATTCTGTTTGTAAGTGTATTTGGTTTTGACTTTCACTGAAGGAAAATGTTTGCTTCCCACCACTCCGTGCAAATAGCATTTGTGGATCAATGGAGGCGATTACAATTCTACTCATTTGGGGGACAACATGTTTGCTCCGATGCGAAATGATATATTAAAGGAAGAAAGGAAGGAAGGAAGGAAGGACGGAAGGAAGGAAGGAAGGAAGGACGGAAGGAAGGAAGGAAGGAAGGAAAAGATGGATAGATGGAGGAACGGACGAAAGAACAGAAGAAAATATAGAGAGATACCTACCTGAAAACCTTGTGGGGATAGATTACGGAACAGAGTGTGTGGGTGGGGGATGCAACGAAGCAAATATTACTGACATCAACAAGGGAAGTTCCGGAGAGCCATGTCTTTCCACGTTCGCTGGAACACGGCACATAGTAGAAGAAGAATGTGTCAGGTAGAGATATAAACATATATTAATAGACTGGATACGCTACAGATTAGAGAGTATTCCACATTTTTTATAATACGATATACAGGGTCCGATGCGTAAAGTGTTGCCATTTTAGATTTTTAATTTTTAATTTCACGTTGTTTTTTTTATTTTTTCGACTGCAAAGAAAAAAAAAGTGAACCATGACGCAATTTACTCAGACAGAAATTTGGAAACGGCATGCTGTACTGCTTGGCATTCGTACCGGAATACGAACATTTCAGAGTGTTTAGGTGTCAACTGAGGACAGTGCAGAGGTCTCGCAAAGAGCTGGATGAGTCTAATGGTGATTACGAAGGTACAGCTGCTCGGAAAACTTACTCTGATCGTTTAAATTTGTTGGTGAGGTCCTCAGACGCAAAACGGAGGCCGATATCAATCGCTTTGAGTAGGTAGTGCTGCCCTGGGTCAAGAGTGTGTCTGATGGAAGACCCGATGTCTGGCAACAGAACTCTGCACCAGGCCACACAAGCAGGAGAACCCAATCAGAGCTGTGGGGCAATTTTTCTGCGACCACATCACCCCCTTACATCTGGCCGCCAAACTCTCCAAATTGCACCCCCCTTGATTATTATTATGTGTGGGACATATTTGAGCGGGAGACCAACAAAATTCCTTGTAACACCAAAGATGAACTGAAGGCAAGGATTATGGCAGAATTCACAAACTTAAACAAGGAGACCACCCAGAAGATGCAGGAACGCGTGGTTGAAGCCATGGAGATTTTATTGAATAAACTTACTCTTTAGTATTTCAAGATATTTTGTGTAATTTTGGAAAATACATCTGTTAAAATGAGATTTCATTATTGCGTAATTTAGGCGACAATTTATCCATCGTACCTTGTATATATTAAAACGTGTTTTTTTGTATTCATTAAGATCTTATTAAGAACGGTAAGAAATTGAGGCCAAATTCAATTACGACTGAGAAATCAGACTCTGGAGAGTATGTTTTAAGTTTTCTAATGAGGTCTTTGTAAAGAAAATACGAATAATTAAAAGTCAACAATGAAAAAAATCTCTCGACTGCTACCCACGTCTCAGACGTCAAATCATTGAAAAGAATGGATTTTTTTCTCAAACATCAATAACAAAAGGATGGAATACTTACCCTTTAATCGGATAAAAATCAATGTATTTTTGAAAACATTTCAACCCAAGCAAGGAGATAAAAGCCACTAGGATGTAAAGAGTTACTGAAATGATGATAAAAGGTCAAGTTTAAAGGAGAGATAAGATGCCGATTAGAATTGCATATAAATTTTGAAATATCCTAGTCAACCTTATACAGCGAGGCAATTCTGAGAGAACTGGAAATCCTACTAGGATTCATCATTAGCGGCCATAATCTTAGCCACATAAGATACACAGATGACACAATGCTGATAGCAGACACTGAAAGGAAATTCCAAAACCTACAGAAGGTAGTGAAGGAAAGCAAGAAGAAGGGATTAAGCCTAAACTACAAAAAGACAGAATCCATGGTCATCAGTAAAAAGATGAACTCGAAATGCAATTCAAAGGTCAGGGGCACTAAAATGAAGCAGGTGAGGAAATGTAAATATCTAGGAAGTGTTCTCACAGAGGTCGGTAAGTGCGACACTGAGATCCGAAGACGTATTGGGATGGCCAAAAACGCATTCCAAAAGCTACGCAGAGTATTACAAGACAGGGGGATTTCTTTGGTAACAAAGAAAAGAGTATTGAACTGCTACGCGATATCTATCCTCCTTTAAGGCAGTGAATGTTGGATGGTCTCCTCAAAGACTCAGGTCAACGGAGGTATAGTTCTACAGAAGGATGCTAAGGATATCATGGATCGAACATGTGAGAAACGATAAGGTTTTGGAGAGGATGCAAACAAGGAGAACGCTTATACTTAACATCAAGGAGAAGCAGCTGAAATTTCTGGGACACGTAATGAGAAATGAGGGCTTGGAGAATCTGATACTCACAGGGCGGATAGAGGGAAAGCGAGACAATGGAAAGAAACGCGTGACATACTTAGCGGTCTTAAGCAAGTGGATAGAAGGGTTTGAGAGAACCAAAAGTACAAAACTTGAGTACTACAAGAGACAGAGGGAAGTGAAAAGTCATGATCGCCTACGTCCTGAAGAGACACGTCACATAAAAGAAAAGAAAAGAAGTTGACAGTAAATTATGAACATGGAAAAGAGTTTCACAAGTGAGAAGTGAAGAAGTCATGAGCAAAGAAATTACAGTTAGAAAAGTTTCAATAGTAAGTTTTATGAGACCTACCTGCCAATCTAGGACTGCGTTTGTTAACGAGAAAAGCTCATTAGAGCAATTATCATGAATAGCGACATTATTAATTTCGAATCTTGCTAAAAGTTTCATAAAATCTGTCATTGATTATTAGAATACGCACACACACACACACACACACACACACACACACACATATATATATATATATATATATATATATATTTAATTAATTAATTCATCGAGTCTGATAGAAACCTCAACAGAATGCAGAAAGCACTGGACGGCCATTTCGTTCTATATTTGGGACTCATCAGCAGTGCGCGTCCACTATTAAATATAATTATCAAATCTTCCTACTAATTTCTATCTGAGTATATCATTGCTTGAACCGGCTTCTAATGCTCTAGAGTGAGCGGCTTGGTGAGAGTAGTCGTGGCTCCAGGGGGCACAGTCCTATGGTTAGAGAGAACTCAGTAAGAGTTCCACCACGGAATATGTGAGTGAGCGGCGCTTTGTTGAGTCTGAGGCCCGTTGGAACAGTTGGTATGATGTTTGCTTGACAACCTAACGGTCAGGGTTTCAATTCTCGGATAAATTCTGGATGCGCACTGCTGATGGCTCCCAAATATGGAACGAAACGACCGTCAAGTGCTTTTTGCATTCTGTTGAGGTTTCTCTCAGACTCGATGAATTAATTAAATATAATTATCAAATGCTCTAATAATTTCTCTCTCTCTCTCTCTCTCTCTATATATATATATATATATATATATATATATATAAGCCTCAAACACTAATATTCCATGTCTATAATTTTAGTACATTGAATAATAACGATTCAATTCATCAGACCTACAAATTCAAAATTTTGAATTTGTAGGTCTGGATGAATTGGATCGTGATTACGCTTCCAATGTACTAAATTATAAACATGGAATATTAGTGTTTGAGCTTTTTATATCATATTCTTACTCCGTCCTGGACATTGAGATCTTCCTTGGTTCTATCCTCTCATGAATTTTATATATATATATATATATATATATATATATATATATATATTAACCACTAATATTATCCATATATGTGTGTGTGTGTGTGTGTGTGTGTGGATGTGCAATTTCGCATATTAACTTAATAGTAGATAGGTTCGTTTATCGTCCGGTTCACACTCCTCTCCAGTTTTTGATCAGGAGTAGAGATTTATATCTTGTTTTTATGTGTAGGATTGGACTTTGGATTCCTCCTAATGTCTGTTCAACTCTATATGTCCAACGTCTCCGCCTAAACTCTGAAATTGTTACTTACTATTTTGTGTTTTACTTTATGTCTTTATATACCTCAATAGGTGTCGATAGATTCGCCTATCGTCCGGTTCACCCCATCTAAGCTTTTTTTTTTTTTTGAAAATTGGTAAAGTTTTATTCCGTTCAGAATTGGGTTTCCGGTTCCTTCTAAAGTCTTCCCATTCTCTTAAACTCTAACTGCGTCTTAGTGTCATTATCGCCTTGCTTGGAGTGAATTGATTAAAAAATATGTATTTATTTTTATCTTAATGTTTCTACTAAGATCTTCTGATGGTGATTTTGTAAGCATAGCTTAGATGTGGTAAAAGGCCGATAGTATGTATCACCTGTTGTTCATGATGACGGTCGTCTTCGAGTATAGAATCCAGAGGTTAGCAGTGAATATTTCGAAGACAGTAGGAAAGCGTTGTTCAGGTTAGCAGTGGATATTTTGGTAAAAGTAGCAGAGCAAAGTTCGTCCTTCTGTTTCTCTTCGCCTGACAAGCTGGAACTGGACATTCGGGTAGGGTAAACAAAATGGACGCCTTTATACACGACGGATTGAATGTTCTACGTCTTCTGATTGGTTAACCTTCTATTGGTGGACTATAAAGTGAGTTAAGTCATTTGGGCTAACTCATTAGTATAGATATACACAAAAAACTGCAACATCACCCAGTAAGAATCGATCTCATTATTCAGCCATAATTGATCTTTACACCTCGTCGAAGTGTCCTGAGGTCATTTGATGTGTGTCGATGAATAGACTGATTAATATTTTACCTCCTTTTATGTTGGTTTATATCAGTTTGAAGAGCATCTAGAGGGAGAAGAACGTTTAGCGCCAATCTTTAAAAGAGAGAATGAGTTTCTGTCGTGATCATCAGTCTCTGAAATCTTGGCTTTTGCCTCAGCTCAAATATTGAATAAAAGTTCGGTTTAATTAAAAAATAAAAAAAACACCATAAGAATATAATCGCAACAAAAACATTGGAAAAATAAAATCTCGTCTCGCGAATTCAGAACAAATTTGATAAAATGGTTTAACTAATTTCTTTACAAACAGCTGTTATTAAACAACTGACAAAAAATTGAATAGTTAATTAAAAGTTAATTAAAACGTCGCTAAAAGCTGAAGTCTTGTTTAAGATTTTCAGCAAAACAAATTATTTGCTAGAATTTGAGAAATATTAATGAAAGTTAATTAAATAGCATTTAAAACTTCCTGTTTTCATAGAACATTAATTTTTAAAAAAGACGCTCAAGCCATGAAGGAAATTTTTTGTAGCTTTGTATGTAAGATGCTTACAGCCGTATCACGTTGAAACACCGGTTTACGTACGATTACCGGAGTTAAGCAACATGGAGCCTGGTCAGTACCTAAATGGGTGACAGCTTGGGAATACCAGATGCTGTAAACTTGGATGTTGCAAAGGATAATGACTGGGAATGGTTAATCGGAGAGCCGAGTTCGAATTCCAGTTGAGTCCGTTCTGTGTACTTAGGCGCAAAGGCTCTTGGGAAATGCATGAACCTATCTTTTCCCACCACGGCTATGGGTCAATTAGTAAGACTTGTACCTCCAAATTGTCTCTCCTCCCATTTTTTCAATCTAAAAATATTTTCTGGCTTTAAATAACCCGTAAAATGTTGATAAGCCGTAGAAAACGAATTAATTAATCAATCGTATATGAATTAATACTTTTTTACAACGTGGATATCGCAGATTTTAAAAGTACAAAAAAGCTTTCCATCAAGTAGGTTAATGGCTCGTCTTCTGAGGCACATGGTACCAATACTGGTGTCCTCAAGGGTGCTCCAGCTGTTCATCTCGAGGTTCTCGACAAAATCCGAAGAAGGCATCTCGTTTACAGTCACTTTCTCACAGAAGTATTGTGGCTTCCCTCTGTCTTTTCTACAAATATTTTTATCGCAACTGCTCTGACGAAATACTTTCACTGGTACCCCAACTGCATGAATTTAAGCGTGCTACTAGGTTGGCATTTTGGTCCCAGCCTTTCACTGTCGAAACCGTTAAATGTAACCGCCTCTTCTACTCCAACAGCTTCTTCTCTCGCACTTCCTCACTTACTTGCTTCCCTGATAGCTATAATCGTCAAAAATTTAAATGTAATGTCAATCGACATCTTCTGATGCCGTGATCCTGATCCCCGTCCTTCTCTATATCCTTTCTTCAAAAAAACCCCTCTTTACTCTTACTTTCACTCTCTGTAACCTCTTGTGGGCTAGTGACACTCCCGCCTTGCTTGGGGTGAAATGCTTAAAAAATATTATCGATCAGTTCAAGAACATTCCCAGATTATTAATAAGTATATTGTCTAATGAGAACACTGTTTATGGGCGCACCTTCAAAAGTCTCTCCGACGACCTAACTCTCTCAGCTGAGTTGTGGTAGGGGTTGAGGATTGTATCATTCAATATCTCCAAAACAAAACTTGTAAGGTTTCCTCACAGTCGAAAAAGCGACAGGTATGTGCCCCCCCCACGACGGATGCTGAGAATGCCATGGACAGAGCATGTGGGTAGCGAGGAAGTAAAATTGATACAGAATGGAATCTTATGCTTAAAAGTAGAAACAAAGAGTTGGAATTTCCGAGATATATAATAAGACAAGAAGGTTTGGAAAATCTAACACTCACAGGATATATGCAAACAAGGAGAAGCCGGGAAAAACATTGAGTAACGAATTTAACGAATTTGTATAAATGGATGACAGAGCAGACATAAAAAAAAAGATGGTAAGGTTTTTAAAGATGTATAAGCAACATCACTTGACGGAACATACACAAGGATGTTAGGAGTTGCCCTGGATATCAGCTGGAAGAAACACTCAACAAAGAAACGCCTATATGGACACCTTCCTCTTGTCTTAGTTTCGCTAAGAGAGAGAGAAGGCTTCGGCTAGCTGGTCATTCCAGGAAAAGTAAGTCAGAACTTTTGAGTGACGCAATCCTGTGGGACCCATTACGCGGCAAAATATCGGTTGGAAGGCCTCAACACATCTCCATTGACCAACTTGTAGATGACTTTGTATGTTATCTGCAGGACCGGCCGATGGCGATGTCTGATAGATGATAGATGAATTCTCGGCATGATGATGATAGGCAACAAAAAAGAGAATATTTTGGAAAGGTATGATCGCTCACTTCCTGAAAGGACATTACACATAAAAGAAAAAAAAGAATTGCGATCCTCATGTAGCTTTGAACAATAAAAGGAAGCTACATGACGCCGGTGATTTCAATAAGTCAGTCACAATTTATTTAGTTTTGGGGAAAAGTAACCTTATAAACTAGCATATGAGACAAAAGTTTAAACCTCTTAGCTAAGGTTTAAGTTCTGTAACCATTTAGCCATACCTCGTAGTCCTAAAAGCCAATAGAAGTGGGAAATACGGGCGTTTGTGTCAACAGACAAAGAGGCTGTAAGTGGTAACAAGGCAAATAATTGAATCAGTTGTATGAAGATAAGATCGCGTCAAGAGGAGATTTTATTTCGATTTATAGTGAATGAAGGAAGAAGATTGAATGAATGAAGAAAGGCAGCAATAAGAAAGAAAGAAAGAAAGAAAGAAAGAAAGAAAGAAAAATAAAGATAAAAGAACGAAAAGGAGCAGTTACACAGTAACAGAAAAATAAGAAATATGAAACGAAAGACGAAAGAAATGGAAAGAAAGAAAGAAAGAAAGAAAGAAGGAAAGAAAGAAAGAAAAAGTAAGAAAGATAAAAGAATGAAAGATAAAATAACGAAAGAAGAAGCAGTGAAACAGAAACAGAAAAATAAGAAAGAAAGAAAGAAAGAAAGAAAGAAAGAAGGCAGCGAAAAACAGAAAAATAAGAAATATGAAAAGAAAAAGAGAGGAAAGAAATACGAAGAAGAAAGAAAGAAAGAAAGAAAGAAAGAAAGAAAGAAAGAAAGAAAGAAAGAAAGAACACTAAAATTATAAGGAAAAGCATGAATGGATCGACAAAGTTCAAACAAAAAAGAAATTACGGGAAAGAAAGAAAAGAAAGAAAAATATAAAATATAAAAAAGGAGAAAGACAGTTGAGATGTCGGAAAAAAGAAAATACAAAATTTACTGAAAACGTAACCTAGAAAATCTGGTTAAAAACGGACAAAAGAAGAAAGATATTTGAAGATAGAGAAAGAAAAAAAAAACGAAAAGAAAAGAAGAAAATAACAAGGACGAAAAAGAAGAGAAATCAAATTCTAGGCGCCAGAAAAAAGAAGACGAAAACAAATGATAAAAATCAAAATGTTAAAAATTCCACAGAAGAAAAGGATGTGGAAAACGATTATCTTCATTCCTGCTGTGTTGATACATGCATTCTTTCTGGTGCCATCTTCGGTATTTGGAATTCTTCAATGAATTGCTTTCATTCCTTCATGAATTCTTCTGACAAATATCCATGTCTACATTATTTTCATTGCTAAATTTCGGCCGATGTGTTATGCGAAACGGAACGCCGACAAAAACGGAGAGATCAAAATAACAAAGATGTAGATAGTCGCATGACTAAGGAACGGAAAAAGGAAAGGAAATGGGGTGGGCATAGAAATTATTAGGTCCAAAGAGATTTATTTTGTCGCAAATTGTTATTTTACGATCATGGTATAAATGTTAATAAAAAAATTAATAATAGAATTAACAGCTTTTGCTTAATTAGTTTCATCAAATTTATTTACCTATCACTTTCGATTCACATCTATCTCATTTTTTTCATATCTATCTATCTATCTATCTATCTATCTATCTATCTCATTTTGTTCATATCTATTTATCGCATTCTGTTCATATCAATTTGATTTTGTTCATATCTGTCTATTTATCTATCTATCTATTTCATTCTGTTCATATCTATCTATCTATCTATCTATCTAAGGCTGTTCATATCCCTCTCACTCCCCCTTTTATCTAGCAAATAATTTCTAATCCTCTAGTATTTATTCTTTCTTTGTTTTGCAACTATCTTTCTTTCCTTTTTATTTATTTATTCTTTCTTTCTTTCTTTCTTTTCTTCTGCTGTTTCCAAGTTTCTTTCTTTCTAATCCATTTTGCTTCTTTTATATGTATATAATTTCGCATCGAAGCAAACATGTCCTCGTCGACGCAAGTACCTCTTCTGACAACGTCGTTCCCTTCGCTCCTGACTACGATTGTATAGTGCTCATTGCCACAATAGAATAAATTAAATACTCACCATCTGCCAATATTTGCGACATTTTGTCAGACTACACTAACCTAAACAAATACTTAAAACTATTAACGAGTAATGATTAACGAGCCTCTCTCTCAGTCAGACTGTGGTCAATCTTCAGAAATGTTCACAACACCAGCGTTTATTTCACGTCGCACTCACACGGCAAAGGGTGACCAAACTGGGTGTGGCAGGAAAGCCGAGATGTCAATCAACTTGAATATATTTATCTAAAAGTAAAAACAACTTTTCTTTCCAACCAATTTCAAGATCTTTTGTTCTTTCGGCAACATAGAAAATGTTAATAATAGATACGACCAGAAGTGAAGACATTGACGCGGGGTATGTGTAAAGCATAACGGTTTTAGCATGTCTGGTGGGTGCGCTGACCTCGGGATACATAGAGGTCATTCGGTTTGTAAATGTATTTGGTTTTTAACGTCCATTGAGGGGAAAATAGTTGCTTTGCATCACTCCAGGCAAATAGCATTTGTGGATCGATGGAGGCGATTACAATTCTACTCATTTGGGGGACTACGTGTTTACCCCGATGCGAAATGATATATTAAAGAAAAAAAGAAAGAAAGAAAGAAAGAAAGAAAGAAATAAAGAAAGAAAGAAAAGAAAGAAAACAAAAGAAAAGAAAGAAAGAAAAGAAAAGAAATGAAAGAAAAAAGAAAAGAAAAGAAAAGAAAGAAAGAAATGAAAAGAGAGAAATAAAGAAGGAAAGAAAAGAAAGAAAGAAAGAAAGAAAGAAAAGAAAGAAAGAAAGAAAAGAAAAGAAAGAAATAAAGAAAGAAAAGAAAAGAAAGAAAGAAAGAAAGAAAGAAAAGAAAAGAAAGAAAGAAGAAAGAAAGAAAGAAAGAAAAGAAAGAAAGAAAGAAAAGAAAGAAAGAAAGAAAAGAAAGTAAAGAAAGAAAAGAAAAGAAAGAAAGAAAGAAAGAAAAGAAAAGAAAAGAAAGAAAGAAGAAAGAAAGAAAGATAGAAAGAAAAGAAAGAAAGAAAGATAGAAAGAAAAGAAATAAAGAAAAGAAAAGAAAAGAAAAGAAAAAGTTCAGAAAAAAATTGTAAAAAGGCGTGAGAAAGAAAGAGAAATTATTAATTAAATGGATATAAACATATAGATATACATATAAACAGAATGCGATAGATAGATAGATAGATAGATAGATAGATAGATAGATAGATAGATATGAACAGAATAAGATAGATAGATAGATAGATAGATAGATAGATAGATAGATAGATAGATAGATAGAACAGAATAAGATAGATAGATAGATAGATGGATAGAATAGATAGATAGATATAGAACAGAATAAGATAGATAGATAGATAGATAGATAGAATAAGATAGATAGAATAGAAGATAGATAGATAGATAGATAGAATAGATAGATAGATAGATAGATAGATAGATAGATAGATAGATAGATATGAACAGAATAAGATAGATAGATAGATAGATAGATAGATAGATAGATAGATAGATAGATGGACAGACAAGTGCAAAAAATAAATAATTAAAGAAAGAAAGAAAGAAAGAAAGAAAGAAAGAAAGAAATCTTTTTTTAATTTATTT
>CAHIKZ030001202.1:2025000-2032500 GCA_903632075.3 Acanthosepion pharaonis
AGAAATAGAAAGAAAAAGTGGAAATCGTTATGTAAAATGAAATAATGAGAATCGAGTTGGAAAAGGAAGAGACGTTGGCGATGTACAATGGAAGAGTTTCACTAGTCAAATCGAAGCTTTTAAGATTATTGTTATTGGAGAAGGGGTTTATCCGTTGTTTCCTGTTTGGGATTGGGTTTCCAATTCCTTCTAAAGTCTATTTCAAATCTAGACTTCTAACGTCACCGCCTAAGCTCAGAAAATGTTTTTTTTTTTTTTTCAATTTTCTCAGTTTTCTTTTCTTTCTTTCTTTTTTATCGGGTGTAGAAGTTTATCCTTTGTTTCTAGTTCAGGGCTGGGTTTCCGTTTCTTGCAATCCCAGTAGGCCCCTTGTGTCTTAGAAGAATTATCGCTTTGCTTGTAGTGAATTGATTAGAAAAAAGAATATTGATGCATTGGTAGATAATTATGATTAGAATGAGAAGGATAGGACTGAAAGAAAGTAAAAAAGAAAGAAAGAAAGAAATTGAAATAGATAGATAGATAGATAGATAGATAGATAGATAGATAGATAGATAGATAGATAGAAAGAAAGAAAGCAATTTAGATAGATAGATAGATAGATAGATAGATAGATAGAGAAAGAAAGCAAGAAAGCAATTTAAATAGATAGATAGATAGATAGATAGATAGATAGATAGATAGATAGATAGATAGAAAGAAAGAAAGAAAGAAAGAAAGAAAGAAAGAATCCCACTAATATGTATATTTTTTATAATCAGGTGAAATCATTCGGAACTAAAAACCTTTGGACAATTTTTACATTTATTAAGACCAGAAAGATAAACACTTGCACGTAAAGAAGAAAAATATACTAATAAACAGATAGATAGATAGATAGATAGATAGATAGATAGAGAGAGAGAGAGAGAGAGAGAGAGAGAGAGAGAGAGAGAGGGAGGGAGAGAGAGAGAGGAACAAATGAAATAGAAAGAAAAGGAAAGAAAGTTGTGGGCTTGAAAAGAAGCTTTAAAAGCTGTTCTTAAAAGAAAAGAAAAAATAACTCATGCCACAAAAGATCAATTCGACTGTACATGAAAATAAATAATCAATTGCTAACAGTCCATCATCTGGCAATTAATAAACTGAAGCAAGAGAAGAGGAAAAAATAAAAAAATAAAACTGTGATAATTTTCAGCATTTTGTCTGACTCACCGCTTCAATAGCACCTGCTTGGAACAGATTAGGAAATTATGTTGTCATAGCAGCCGTTTCTCGCTGTGGTCATTACAGCCAACGCCACACCTGCATCCAATTCACCTGTTCGATTGGACGCAGTCTGTCCTATACAAACAGCTTTTACTTATAAATACACCAACGGCGGTTTCTTCGTCTGCCCAGGGTCCACACTTCCGCTGCCTGACCACCAACTGGCGTTCTTTCTGTTCCTTCTTCATTACCTTCCTTAACACACAGACACAAACACATTCTCTCTCTCTCTCTCTCTCTCTCATACATACATATATATATATATATATATATATATATATATATATGTATATGTATATATATATATATATGTATGTATGTATGTATGTATGTATGTATATTACTAAGTCTGCTGTGTAGTGCTAGATAATTTACTCAGCAGAATCTATATTACACACGTATATCTTTCGTCCTTACTTTGAATACTGCTGCCACAATTGGTCTGGTGCTCCTGCTATGTATTTACAGGTTCTAGATTAAATATATGGAAGAATCTGCAATGTTGCTGGTCATGACCTGGCATCTCGGCTTCAGTCACTTCACCACCGCCGTAACGTAGATTCCCTGTGTCTTTTCGATAAATATTTTTATGTTAATTCTTTTGATGTGCTTTCCTCTTTGTTAACTCGAATATAAGCGCAATACTAGGTTGGCTGCTAGGTCCCTTCATTTTAATGTTGACACTACTAGATGTAACCATAACAGTTTCTTCTTGACAGTAATTTCAGTTAAAAAGCAGAGGAATCTAAGCAAACACATGCATTCACTGAACATAACGTTTACAGTAATACATACATACAAACATATATATATATATATATATTCAAACATATATTGTTAAATATAACAGACAATGAATGTCTATTATGTTTGATTATGAGCCGTTCTAAGCTTCGTATATTTGTTTTAGGTTCGGGAGAAAATAAGGACAAAAATTGTCCAACATTTGAACGAGGAACAGTATAATAAAAAATATACAAATGTTGAAATGTTTGAATAAGGATCTGTTGCCCCAATGCTCTCTCTCTCTCTCTCTCTCTCTCTATATATATATATATATATATATATATATATATAGTTTATGCAAAACTAGGTAATCCGTATGGGTAGACCCAAGGAGGATGATATCCGGAGAGCTCAATGTAAATTCAGAGCAAATATGTTTGAATAAAAACAGACCACTTTAAGGTTCCATGTAATAAACTGTTCCACCACAGCCTTTTTAAAGGGTCTGATCATATATATATATATATATATATATATATATATATATATATATATATATATATATATATATATATATATACTGGACTCTTTCTGTCGTTTTCAATGTATGAGAGTAAGCAGCTCAGTTCTTAGAAGCGACTTGAGCATTACAACAAAAAGTGCACCATCAGGAACGGAACTATTAGGCTACCTCCACACTTGCAGTATTTGTAGAAAAGTCACGCTCTCAGCATCTCGTTTAGCCAGTCACATAAAATCAGAGCAGAGAGGGGGGATCAGGTTCAAACTCCTATCTATGCAACGCTTCTAGAAAAAAAACCTACAGATTATTCGTGCCAGTTATGTGATAAATTTATGTCTGTCCCGGGACTTAAACGTCACATTGTTGTAGACAAGGAAAGGCAAGTTTCCAACATACGTAACACAGACAAACTTTGCCACGTGTGTAAGAGAAATTTTAAAAATAAAGCTGGCCTTAAGAATCAATTAAGTGCCCATAGCAGAATGTTATCTCAGGTATAAATGATGGAAATAATAAAATTCTGAATGAAAAACACAAAAAAAACTACCAAGTAAAGAGATTGTCTTATTCTACAAAGAAGTGGCAGACGTTATTTTTAGTCGATACTCGTATTTGAAATAAACGCCTCGTTTTATTTCCAACAGTCTATACTAAATATTATCGACCTGTGCACTTGAGATATCTTTAAAAATGACCTTTGATTGGTTGATTAAAATTTTTTTACATTGTAAGAATTCTTTGCAGATAATAATGATTTATCGATACAAGTCGTACTAATTAACCCATAGCTGGGGAAGTAGTGGATTCATACTTTTCACTAGGGTATTTGCGCGTAAGTGAATATAAATGGAATTGAACTCAGCTCTCCGATTTCCAATTATGAGCCGTTATCCAAGCTTACATCGCCTGGCATTCCAAAGCTGTCATCCAAGCTGGTATTGACCAGGCTCGGCGTTGCTTAACTTCGGTGATCGTACAAGAACCGGTGTTTCAACCTGATATGGTCGTAAGTAAAAAAAAGAAAATTTGCTATATATTCATTAACAATGACGTTTGAAGTAATAAAAATGCCGGATTAAAAATAAAATCTCTTTACAGAAGAAAGGCATCTCTTCACCGATGGGCTGAACGGCTGTGGGCCCTCAGGTTACTTTGAAAACCTGATTCACTCGGGCATACCTTTTTACATACGTGATACACGAAGGACTTTTGGAGAGTCTTGAAAAGTTACTTTCTTCTTGTACGTTCTCATGTGCCATTTCAGCACGGCACCAGACCTGTAAATTTTATCATAAAACTGATATAAAGAGAGAGAGAGAAGGGGGAAGTAAATAGAGAGAGGGGGAGGGAGAGAGAAAGAGGGGGAGGGAGAGAGGGAGATAGATATATTAAATAACTAAAAGAACCAAAGATGTTGATCAGAGGCTTGAGGCGTTTAGCATTGATACCCTTAGGAATTATATCTTCTTTTTTTTTCTACTGAGTTGAACACGCATGCGTACGCAAACGCTTTTCAAGCCGCGATGAAAGCAAGGCGTACTTTAATCTATGTTATAGAAATAATGGCATTCGAAAGGAATTATGTTTCGCTGAGACAGAATCAAAGGAAACAAAAACCTCAACGAAACAGCATGAATAGAACCGTTTTCCTATAGTGGGCATTAAAAAGACTATCAAACATATTTCCCTGACCGGGACAAAATTCTGTCGATTCGAACCTGTTACGATATCCTAAAAGAATCTGAAACAATCATAATAAGTGTTTTCCTAAAAAACGGATATTTCAAACCTGATTTAATATACCAGGTTGGCCAAAAAGTCTTGTCTCAGGAAGCAGAAAGAATACAACAAATTGTGATCTCTGTTTGGTGGAATTTCCAAAGAATACTGCGTTTCGAGGTTGTTCCATACGGTCGCGCCATCAACGTTAAACTGTATTGCCAGCATCTAGACAAGCTAAAGAAGGAATATCCTGCTTTGGTCAATCGAGATTGGGATTTTGTTTCAGCTAAACAATGCGAGGCTACACACTGCCAGGTTGATTAAGGAGAAATTCAACCAGATGGACGGTTTAGAGATTCTTCCACATCCACCATTCAGTCCCAATGTTTCTCCGAGTGACTAACACTCACACTCTTTGGGTCCTGTCACTGGATCTAACTAACGCCTTTATCCACTGTACCATGTGTCCTTGAGGACGTTAGTTAGATCCAGTGACAGGTCCCCAAGGAGTGTGAGTTCAATACCCGGTTAAGGCAGTGGAGAACTTTCAAAGGGAAATTAACTGGAGATAACTGATAACTGACATCCATTAAACATGGCACATGGAACTAGAACAGTCTACCCAAGTGAACGAAATAAAGGGTTAAGTTCGACATTCCAACCACCTGAAGAAGGCCGGAGCGTACAACGGCCGAAACGTTGTAATAAATATGATGACAAAGATGATGACAATAGTCCGAATAATGTAAATAATGATTAATTCATACCTATTAAATTTAAATCGGGAATACACCTTAAGTCCTAAAACTTTTCTTATGATCATTCTGTCGCGACGTGAGGGGCTTTAAATATACCCCCCGATTGCATATCCGTCAGAGGAGTAATTTTCCGTGTTCATGCTTTCAAATTCGGGTATAAACCAAACCTTTTTGAATCAAATATAGATTAGACCCATGTCTACCGTTTGAGCAGCTTAAACTGAATCTACTGTATGTGTACCTTTCAGACTTCAGTGTAAACCGAACCTATAAAGATTCAGTGTAAACCGGAACAACGTCTACATTTTTGTGTTTAATATAAACAGGATCTATATCTACCTCTTCGAATCAAAATTTAGCCTGAATTATGTCTACCTTTTTGTGTCTAATTTAAACAAAACCTATAACAATCCTGAGGAATCACGGTGGAGTAATGGATACCGTTTCGGATTGAGGAATCAGAGAACCGAGTTCGAATTCCAGTCGAATCCATTGCATTCACTTATTCACCTTGGGAAAGGTATGAATCCTCTTCTTCTCCCCCGGTTAGGGTTAAATAGCAGAACAGACTGGGTTCCATGGATGGTAACTGGTCTACTGCGGGAAAAATTCTGCCTCGTCAGTCATGTATTTGAATATCGTCTAAGTGTGTATCACGCATGGCATATAACTGTTGTCTTTTGAATCAAGTGTAATCTCACCTGATGTCTACATTTTTATTCAAGTTTTAACCAGAATTGTATCTAGCATTAGAATTAAGTCTAAATTGGACCGAAATCTACATTTATGTATCTAATGTATATCGGTTGTATATCTACCTTTTTGCATTATGTTTACACCTGATCTATGTCCACTTTTTTTGTCTAATGTATGTCAGAACGACATATACCTTCTGAATAAGGTTTAATCACGAGCTTTGTCTTGCTTTATGACTCAAGATTAAACTGGACCTCTCTATGTTTACATTTAGAATCATTTTTAAACCGGACCTATGTCTACCTTTAAAATCTTGTTTAAACTGAAGCTTTGTCTTCCGTTTGACACAAGTTTTGAGTTTAGTGTAAATCTGATACTGTCGTCTTCATAACTTTACTGTAAAATGGACCCATATCTACTTTCTAATGTAAACCTCATCTATGTCTAATATTTTAAATCTAGTCTAAACTGAACCAGACTGTCTGCCTATCTATTGATTCATTATGATTTTTTTCCTATAAAATTTCTATTTAACATTAAACAACCCCAAAAGGATTGATATGGCGTTAAACTAACCAACCAACATATTTTTTTATTTGTAAATACAACTCCACATATTTTACGTACTTCTTTGTCTTCTGTATCGAAGAGCAAGTGACACTTTAAAACCTGATTTTAACGGAAGTGTGGATTTCCCCTGATGATTTTAAAGGTAAGTAAATCCCTTTCACAGTTGGATGACTAAGAAACTAAAGTCTTCTGAGTTCACCCGCCCTCTATTGGTAACTGGAGTAAGCTAAGATTATTAAATATTATTACGTATACAAACATGATTGGCTTAGATTTACAAAAGTTGTTATCTATTAAGAAAATGATCTCTATTCATATAGAGGATGTTTGTTCTGACTTCTTTCTGGACAGTCCGTCAATTTTAATATTTGAAAAACAAATTCAGTTAAAGAGAATAAAACCGAAATCAAGCTAATTTTCTCATAGCTCTAAAAGAGGAAACAGTTTTCACCGTTATTTGCAGAGATTACATTCAAGCTCTGCTAATATCTGAATAATTAGCATATCAAAAATTAACATATCAATAATTAACATATCAATGTGGATTCGTCAATCAGTTATTTCATTTGTTCATTTTATTATGAATCATTATTATTATTTTTATTATTTCATTTTATTTATTTATTTATTTTTTTGAAGTTGTGAATCTGACAGATTTAAAGACGATAAGATTCGCTTTTAGTTATTATTATTGTTGAGTCGATGTATTTGAAGAAAAAAATATTCAGACAGCTTGGAGCATGCGCAGAACGGATATGAAACATTTTCAATGATTTTTTTAATCCCTTAAATTTTAAAAGACTGAATTTGTCCGAGATTTTTTTTTAAATATTTATTTGTTTTTCTTTTTCTTTTCTCGGACAGAATTGAAGTTTCGAAAGACTGGAATTTAATCATATGAAGAATGGAAAGGATAACGATAATGTTGAAAAAAGGACAGGGCATCGGTTGAGATGGTAAAAGCGAATGGGAAATAGATTCATAATGAAAAAGGGGAGAAGAGAAGACCTGAATGTCAGATTTGAGGAAAAGGAAAATTAAGATGGAAGCGAGAAATAAGAAAAAGCTTTGAGAGACGGCGATGGAGATAAAGAGAAAGTTGAGATTATCTGATTATAAAAAAAGCAAGAAAAACAATATGAAGGAGAAGAATATAAAAAAATGAATAGGAGAAAGAAAGAAAGAAAGAAAGAAAGAAAGAAAGAAGGTAGGGGAAATGAAAGCTACCTTCAGGAAGGAAATAAGAAAGAGTAAACG
>CAHIKZ030001202.1:2037500-2045000 GCA_903632075.3 Acanthosepion pharaonis
TTCTTCGGCCTTCTATCGGGTGAACAATAGCCTAAATATAGATAGAGGCAGATGCAGAGACAGAGACAAAGAGATAGGTGCATAGATGAGAGAGGAAGACAGAGAGAGACAGATGCAAAGACAGAGAGAGAGACAGCGAGAGAGATGCAGAGAGAGAGAGAGGGGGAAGACACAGAGAGAGAGAGAGATGAAAAGACAGAGAGAGATGCGGAGACAGAGAGAGAGAGATGCAGAAACAGAGAGTGAGACTGAGAGAGTGAGAGAGAGATACAGAGACAGAGAGGGAGACAGAGAGTGAGAGAGAGAGAGAGAAAGGCAGAGGTGCAGAATAAGATAGGGAGACAGAGAGAGACAGAGATACAGAGATGCATAGACTGAGAGGGAGATATAGGGAGAGAGAGATGAAGACACAGAGAGAGACACAGAGACAGAGAAGGAGACAGAGAGTGGAAGAGACAGAGAGTGAGAGAGATATGCAGAAACAGACAGAGAGATATAGAGACAGAGAGAGTAAGTAAAATAGTTTCATTTTTGCAATGTTTTACTCAAATGTTTTTATTTGTTTAATAATTTGACTGTCATTTCGACATTTAAGTCATGACTTCAATATTTTTCTCTGTGCCATTTAGTCAATATCCCATTTCTGGCTATGGGTGTGGGGCGTTATGGAAAAGTGTTTCTTTGACCCCCTAAACAAATAAAGAAATAAGAAGTGGAGATGGGGGTGAGGGGAATCTATACTAGCATAATCGAGTAAGATATTGGCACGGGCCGATGATTTTAAGGCGTTCAAATTGACAAAAGCAGACGTGACGTTGAATGTGTTTTGTTTTCCTTTGGGACGTTCTTGGGTGTTCATCAACCTTATCCCAAGTGACCCAACCAAATGTAATCATCTTGAAAAATGGATATCCAGCAGTTTGCGAGACTGGAACGAAAAATGAAGTTTAATCAGATTTTTAGAAAATTTCGCACACCGGAACTTCGCCAGTACCCAGAAGAATTTCTTCTTGGCAAAGGATCTGAAGAACTATAAAGACATATTGGGGTTTGAACTCTGCACAAAGGGAATGGTGTGAAAAAAGGAGAGGGTATTGAAAGCTCCTTAATTTTCGTAAGGCGGGGCAATGAAGTAAAACTTTTTTTAATATTCAATGGATATTCGTTGTAAATTATTTACATTATAAAGATAATACCATGATTCTATTAATAAGACGATCCTTAATTCTTGACAATCTATTTCTACTACATTTTAATCAGTTTATCCCCATCAAGATGATAAAGCCACTAAGACGCCAGAAGTGACAGTAAATGAAAGAATTAGAGAAAATCATTATTAAGAAGAGAGGACAAAATAAAACAGGATTCAGAAAATGACAATTGAAATTGCATTTTTTTTGTAACCTAGAAAAGGTTACTGAATGAGGAATAACCAAAACGGAGGTTGGAAATGAAATGGTAGTCTTTATAACGTCAACAAAATACAATACTCGCCAGCGGCGTGAAGTAGGTAAACCACTGCTAGTGGTGGACTACTTACAATAATGTTCAACGTATTTATGAGGATTGGGGCAAACCCATTAGTGCTCATAGGTACGATATATAACACATTTAAATCTTGGAAAGAAAAAATCCGGGCGAAATTGTCACACGCGAGAAGAGGGAAAGAGGAAATTGCTAGCATAGAACTTACAGTCATATCTAAAAATTTCATTGGGACGAGACCTAACTGCCAATCTAGTATGCGCTTAAATTCGTAAAATCAAGTTACCAAAGATTCTGTCAATTCTTTGGTAAGAGCAATAGTAATTTTAGCCGTTTCCTTATAAGGAAACATTTGGCATTCACTAATTGAGCAGCCATAAATCTTTATCTAAAAACAATTTTTCAGGAAAATAGGTGTCTCAAGTCCAGTTACTGTTATTGCTCATTTCATTATTGACGGGGGTTTTCCTTCCTAACCTTTTGTTTGAAGCAGTGTGGAATATCAGAATCTTGATTATGTCATTATTTTCTCTTCAAGTTACATGTGATATCCATTTTAGTTGTTGCTGCTGTTTATAGTCCTCCAGTGATGTGGTTTCTGTTATTTGGTACAGTTCTTTGTTTGTGATTCTGTTGCACCAATCAACGAGATTCAAAGAAGTATGGTCCTCTCTAACACCTACAGGATCCATTAGCTCGAAGCTATTTTAATTATTGATCTGAGAAAGAAGTTGATAGTTTAGACATTTCTAAACGGACAGGATACCATGAATGCCATCCATATGAATGTCTGAGTATAAAATGAGCTGTTTCATTACAAGGAAACATTTCGTTTTCATTAACTGACTATCTAATGCTACAGTCGGTTGAAATTTATAGAATCTTTCTCTCAAAACAATTTTCTATGAAAATAGGTTTTCAAGTCCAGTCACTGTTATCACTCTTTTCAGTATTAATCGGGGTTTCCTTCCAAATCTTCTGTTTGGGGTACTGTGGAAAATCAGAGTAGAAGAAAGTTCTGATGGCGTGAATTTGTTTAAAGCAAACGTCAACTTGCCAGGAAATGATCCACACACTTGATTTCCTGACCTCTTCTCTGCAACAAATATGGAATGAGCCATGCAGAATCCAGTTAGGAAACTGCAACGAACTGCCACTGACTCTGCTACATATAATTATCTTATTCTACTGACCACTGATAATACATTAATTCCTGATTTTCAGTGTAAATTTATAGTAAAAATGCATTTCCGTTCTACATATATTGATTGATTCGTTTTCTACGGCTTATCAACGCTTTGCAGGTTATTTAAAGCCAGAAAATATTTTTAGATTGGAGTATATAGGTTTGCCTATCACCCGGTTCACACTCCTCCCCTGTCTTTTGATCAGGAGCAGGGGTTGACTCCTTGTTTACTGTTTAGGTCTGGGTTTCAGGTTCCTTCTAAAGTCTACTTTCACACTATACTTTTTAATGTTTCCAACTCTGAAATGCTATTCCCTAATAAAATCTTGACCTATTCAAATTATGTTATCTTTACAGCATAGCTCCAATAACTTCATTTCTTGCCCTTTCTTACTCTACAACACCACACAGTGAGCCTCTACTTTGAGTAGCTCTTGGGCCTTGTATTGGGTGAAAATTAGTAAAGAATTTTTTTTATATAATTATGGTTTAGCGATGCAAGTCTTACTAATTAACCCATAACTGGGGGAGAAACGAGGTAGATTCCTGCGTTTCACTAGAGTATTTTCGCGTAAGGAACTCGGCTCTCCGATGAAGAATTCCGAACTATTATCCGTTACTCCACCCGCACATCCAAGCTTAAAGAATTTAATATTCCTCAAACGGTCACCCGTCTAGGCAATGACGTTGCTTAACTTCGGTGATCGTACGGGAACCGGTGTTTCAACCTGATGTGGCCGTATGTCCATTACACCTCCCGCATATGCAAACTTACAGAACCTTGTATTCCCAAGCGGTTACCCATCTAGTTACGGACCAGGTTCAATGTTGCTTAACTTTGTTGATCGTGCCGATGTTTCAGCGTGATGTGACCGTAAGGCCATTCTACATGCTCGTATAATAACCTTATTCTGTCAGTAATGCTTGCATTCATTTCTGGCCACTAGCAATGCTTTTCCTCTGGATTTTGCCTGCATTCCCATGATGAAGACTAAACATTTCCCTCAACGGAACTTGGCAAAAGATCTGAAGAAACGGAAACATTTATTGGGATTTGAATTTTGCACAAAGGGAATAGTCTGTAAAAAAGGCTTCGTATTGAGTGCGCCTTCATTTTTGTAAACTGGGGCAGCTGAGTAAAGCTTCTTAATTTTCAGTGGATATTTACACTAAACTATTTATATTATATATAGATAATAGTCTTATTCTGTTAGCCTCTCATTCTTTCATGACCACTGATAATAATTTACTTCTTAGATTTTCAATGCAATTATATGTTAAAAGCAAATCTTCTTCTTCTTCTTCTTCTATATGTGAAATATTCTCTCAGGATGTTGTCGATCATGGCTCTCCACAACTTCCTTTCACTTGTAGCTCTTTGTAAATTTTTACTTTCTGTTATTTATCCCAAACCCTGTTTCGCCATACATTCACCTAAGCTCACTAAGTTACGTCATTTTCATCTGTAATTCTAGCCTTCAATCTGTCTTGTGAGTATCAGATTTTCCAAGCCCTCTTTCCTCATTACGTGTTCCAGAAATTTTAACTGCCTCTTCCTGATGTTAAGTATGTTACGCGTTGCTTTTCTCTGCCCCACTTTCCCATTAATCTGTCCTGTGAGTATCAGATTTTCCAAGCACTCCTTCCTTATTACGTGCCACAGAAATTTTAACTGTCTCTTCCTGCTGTTACGCGCTGCTTTCCTCTGTCCCTCTTTCTCTCAATGTGTTCTGTGAGTATCAGATTTTCCAAGCGTTCTTTCCTCATTACGTGCCCCAGAAATTTTAACTGCCTCTTCCTGATGTTAAGTATATTACGCGCTGCTTTCCTCTGTCCTCCTTCTTCTCAATTTGTACTTTGAGTATCAGATTTTCCAAGCCTTCCTTCCTCATTATGCGCCATAGAAAGCTCTCTTCCAGATGTTAAGTGCAATTTTCCTTTTTCTTTCTATATTTCTTCGTCGTTTCTGATATGTTCGGTCCATAGCAATGCATTTACATTCTACAAATGTAAAACCATTTTTTGTCAGCAATGACAATGCCTTTCTTCCTGATTTTCAATGCCGTCGTCGGCTTTATCTCGTATTCAAGACTATAATTTCTTCTCTGCTGATCACTGCTTTATCATGATGCAAGAAAATCATAATAGAAGAAACTGCTGATGGCGTGAATTTGTTTAAGCTGGACACACATGGTTTCATGACCTTCCTCTAGGTCATGAGACATGCATGATCCAGTTATGAAAACTGTAACGGACGGACTCGGTTATAATATCGAGTGACGCCTTCTATAGCATGTCCGTGGTGCGTAGCTCTCTTCATATGCTCGTTCAATGAGTCAAATGTTCAGATGCACTACATTCCTTAGTTCCACCAGTTCAGACCTTTACATCTAAAACTCTCGCTACTCTATTGCTATTTCCATGGCAAATATTCAGATGAGCTACATTTCATAGTTCCACCAGTTCAGACCTTCACAGCTAGAACCCGCCATGCTATTATTCAAGGTGGCAAATCTTCCTCATTCCCTTCGTATTCATTTGGTAAGCTGTAAGTTTCTTCCCTAGAATTATTACTAGGTGGAACATACTCCCAAAAAGATGATTCCTCGACCACTACAATCTTAATGTTTTCAAGTCATCCGATAGCTAGCTCACATATCCTCATAGTATGCACCCCTTCATTACGCACTTATAACAATCTCACTCTGTAGCCCTCAACCTTGAGTGGCTCTTGGAACTTATGAAATAAAATAAAAAATATATTTCTATAATAAAGTCATTAGAAATGCATTTACTTTGTACATTCTATCAGTATTTCTTGCCTTACTTTCTGATCATTGACAATACCTTCGTTTTTAGTTTTCAGTTATTCCTACAGTAAAACTTACTATACATATAATAGTCTAATTTTGTCAGTAAAACTTGCATTCATTTTCGACCCATAATTGCAATGCAAAAAATATGGAGTATGTGAAAAATATTTATATATTATAATATAAAGTATGTAACATAAAGTCTGTAGAAATTGTCCGAATGTTCTCTATGTCTGCCCACATACTGACGCGACATGTGCACTCGGAGCATCACGCATCTATTTTCTTTCCTGGTTTGATTGTCCTTCAATTAAGGGTGCTGACAGTAGATGTTTTCTGGACTTGGGTGCCATCCACTTGATAGTCAGCCATCCGAACCTTCGAGTAACTCCGACGGATGTTATCCTGTCAGCAGGTGTATAATGTCGGGGATTATTGTACTACCATTTTGTGAATGGTTTCTGTATCGTGTAGTAGTTTCCGGTGGTTCCTTTCGATGTCATGGTGAAGGGTACTGCTACGTCTGAATCACATGACGAATCTCTCAGGGTTATCTATACATGCAACTCCTGCGGGGGTGCTTGTCTCACTGCCTACCAGTCTTCCACCAATCAATGCACACATGAAACCAGTCAAAATACAAATGAAAAAAACTGTCAAACCCAACCCTTAAAAAGAAAAAAAAACAAAGTATACCCCACGTATACCATCCCCTACACCAACGTGAGGGGTCTACGTTTCAACTTTCTTCTCCAATCTAAACTAGACCTCCTTCTATTTTATTAAACCGGTATCAACGCCTCAGGCGCACTAGGGAAGTTATCCGTCCAGGTCTACTCAGCTCTCATAGCCAAACATGACCACCTAAATCGTCAGGGCCACGGATTAGGAGCCTACATCAAGGACAAGGTTCTCTGCGGCAGGGACACAAGAAACGAGGAACATGACCTCCCGTATATGTGCTTCCGCGTGACACTTATCCATAGTACCATATTTGTCTTTACTCTTCAGAACGAGAGGACGGTAGTCTTCGATTGAATATATGAGAAGATTGACAATATCCATAGTCAATTCCCCTAGGCCAGCTTACATATCTGCGGTGACTTCAATATCTGCCATAAGGAGTGACTAGACCACGCCAACAAAACTGATGTTGAAGACATCATTACATCCATAAGGAAATAAATAAGGAAATAAACGGTATTCTCTATGACCCTGGATAAAAACATCAGCGGGAGATTCCGAAATTAGTGAACTTTTAATACATTTAAGTATTTGTAAATCTACATTTGTTTATAAATTAAACCTGCATTTTTTAAGTCAAAATGGCGGTCAAACTTACTACGATACACGACTAATGCAGTGAGAATCTTTTTCCACTTTTATTTACTGTATTCTTTCAAGACGTGGGTGATCATGTTTCCTCACAACATCCTGTCTTTTATAGCTCTTTGCAACATTTGTCCTGCCACTCATACACATAAGCTTGTTAGATATATTATTCGCTGCCTTATTTGAAGTGTAAATGTTCCTATTACTTCTATTTTCCTTTAGTCTTCCTCATTGCTTACATGTTCTGTCTATGATTTTCTCAACAGTCTTTTGTCAAGACATATTTGCTGGTTCAAGTTTTCTCTTCAGATTGATATTGCATGTCTCAGCATCCTTTTCTCTGTTCTAACGAAATCTTCCTATTTCTACTTCATGGCAGTGTTCATATTGTTTTCACGTTGTTAATTTAGATAGGTGGGGGGGGGGGTCAGCGACTGATCAGCTCTGATTGGTGAGGGGAGTATGATGTTTGAAAGACCCGAAACTGCCCAATGACCCAATTCAGAACATCACTGACGACGCCATCTAGCGCTAAAGAACGTATATTCAAAGTTTTAATAAATGATTCCTTTGTTTTTATACAATATTCTTATTTATAAATGCAACAAATTATAACCAATATATATATATATATATATATATATATATATATGTGTGTGCGTGTGTGTGTGTGTGTGTGTGTGT
>CAHIKZ030001202.1:2047500-2065000 GCA_903632075.3 Acanthosepion pharaonis
GATGCAGTTAAAAAAAACACAGCTTAAATAAGACACTTTTCTATCATTTACAACCCGTTTTAAATAATTAATTTAATACTTCAAGTCATAAATCCAATTCTACCCTCCAGCTACAGGTTAAATAGTAGGGCAGACAGGCCTTTCTAATTTTTGTTGGCAATCAGTCGAGGAAGAAGATGAATCTAATTGTAACAGCTACGACCCTCCATTCAACATAACATGGGCGAATTATCCTCATAGTCTTTATATTCCGACAGCTTCTTCCTAAGGATCGCTGCTTTGTGAGACAGACTCCCAAGAGGATACTTTCCCGACCGCTATAATCTGAACCGCTTCAAGGCATGGATCAACTGTTATATATCGTACATATCCCCATATTCTACAATTCTTGCGTTCATAAATCAATCTCATTCAGTAACCTTCTATATTGAGTGGCTCTTGGGCCTAGGATTTATTATTTAATAATAAAAAGAAACAGTAAAAAGAAGAAAAAGAACGGAGTAAGAGTAATGGATAACTTTCTCACTAGAATCTATCTTCCATATTTATAAGTCTACCATTCGTCCACACTTTGATAATTACTGCTACATCTCGTCTGGTATTCTTGCTATATAGAGATTTTTAATAAAATCCAAGAATCGGCAATGTTATTGATCCTGACTTGGCATCTCGGCTTTAGTCACTTTCCCACCAACATAACACAGTTTCTCTGTGCTTTTTCTATAAATACTTTCATGGTAATTGTTCTGGTGACCTTTCCCCTTTGGTACCTAGACTTTATGAATTTAAGCGCAGTACTAGATTGGCGGTAATGTTTCAGCAATTAACGGCTGAAATGACTAGACGGATACCGTAAGTTCTATGCTAACAGTTTCTTCTATCGCAAGTCTCGTTTCTAGAGTCTTCTTGCTTCATAGCCAACGTTTATTTTTAAAAAATGTAAATGCAATGTCAATTATTATCTTCTGTTTTCTTTATTCCTCGCCTTTTATTGTCCTGGCTCTTTAATAATGATTGTCTTTTTCTTATTCTGTTACACTCAGTAGCTCCCTGTCTTAGTGACTTTAATGCCTTGTTTAGGATGAAATGATTTAAAATAAACTATGCCTCGTTTTTTGGGCAATTTCTACAGTCAAACAATACATCTTTGATGACACCTTATGTTTGCTCTGGTGGAAAAAAAACAACAACTTTTCAAGAGAGTGGGGGTGGTCTTTGTGCAACGCCCCCCCCCAATGAATAAAGTTCAAGCAGATGTTGCAATTCTAATACCTTATTCCTCTGAGCCACAGATATTATAGGAACACTTTTTTCAACTACAAATATTTTCATTCAAATCCATTTTCAAAGAACAGGCACTTCTTTCATACAACTTTAACAGTGTTATCTGAAAATTAAAACCGGGCATTTTCTGGTGACCTTGTGCAACTACTTGAAGAGATGCTAGAGTTAGTGACAAAAGACAAAGGGAGAATAAAGCCGGAAATTGGGCGGAGTCGGAAGAAGGAAGTAAAGAAAATTGAAGGTTTATGGTGAAGGGGTTGGAGGATTATCAACAGAATAAAAGAGAAATGGGGATAGAGAGAGAGAAGGGAAAATGGGGGTCGAGAATAGAGAGAGAGAAAGACAGAGAGATACTGAGAAAGATAAAGAGAAGACTGGATGAATGAGATGGCAAAAGATAAAGAAAAAAAAATTAGAACTGAATGAAAGGAAAGAAAAACAAGGAAAAGAAAGTCAGGATAAGAAAGGAAGCAAATAAGAAGAAAAAAAAAATAAATAAAAAAACATTGAAAAAAAGAAAGAAAGACAGAAGGAAAACCGAAAATAAAGAATTAAACGAAGAAACAGAAAAAGTAAAAGAAACGCGCGAAAATGAATGTAAGAAAGACAAATAGGAAGAAAAAAAAAGCGTTAGAATGAAAGAAGAAAAGTAATATCCAGAGAAACGTAAAAGAAAAAAAAAGACGTAAAAGAAAAGAACAGAAATAAAAAAAAAACTGGAGTAGAAAAGCAAATCCAAGAAGAAAGAAAGAAAGAAAGAAAGAAAGAAAGAAAGAAAGAAAAATGAAAGGAGTGAAAGAAAGAAAGAAAAATGAAAGGAGTGAAAGAAAGAAAGAAAGAAAGAAAGAAAGAAAGAAAGAAAGAAAGAAAGAAGCAAATAAGGAAAAGAAAAATAAATGAATGCAAAACGCGAGAAAAAAGAAAGAAAGAAAGATAGACAGAAAGAAAAAAGAAAGAAAAAATGCGAGAAAAAAACCAAAAAAGGAAGGAAAAAGAAAGTAAAGATAAAAGAAAGAAAGAAAAAAGGAAACCGAAAGAAATAAGTACATGAATAAAATTAAACGAGAAAGAAAGAAAACATTATAGAAAAGAAAGAAAAAAGGAAAGAAAAGATCTGTCAAAAAGGAAAACCAAGGAAAGAAAAAGAAAAGTGAAAACAAATGAATAAATAAGAAGAAAAAAGAAGAAAAATAAAAGAAGTAAAGAAAGAAATTAAATAAAAGACAAAGTAAACGATACAAAAGATCAAAAAATTAAACTCACTGTCAATATGGAGATTTACGTTTTAAACAACTGGGTTTCGAGGAAGTAAACATTTCTCTCTCTCTCTCTCTCTCTCTCTCTCTCTCTATGCTTTCTGTTTCTATATATATATATATATATATATATATATATATATATATATATAGTTTAAATTTAGTAGAAGGTCAGTACTGAATATCGCAGATACAGCATTTAAAGATATAAGCATTGTAGACATAAAAATGAATACTGCATGGTGAATGGTAGTTTTCAAACCGTACGAGACAGCAGTGGAAATGCAAATCATTTTACATTGATGATTTCATCGCACACAAAAAAAAAAAATTCTTTTTCCTTTTAAATCCTTCCGTCGACAACCCAAAAATTATCATTGCTTTTCTTTCTTCCCTTCTTTTTTCTTTCTTGCTTTATTTGTTTTTTTTTTTATTACTTCTATGAGATCATTACTCTGATGATCGCATAGAAGCGTGAAACAGACTGTCACCATACAGTGTTTACTTCTTTGTTACACACACACACACACACACACACACACACACACACACACACATATATATATATATATATATATATATATATATACAAATAAAGTGAAAGAACTGTCAGATTAGAAATCCAAAATTTCTCGATAAAAATTAGAGTTTAATATTATTATTATTATTTAGAATATTTTAAACTAAAATAAAAGGGAATAAAAAGGTTCCGAAACAGGCTAATTTCCGTGTCGCGATGATAAAATATTTTTTAAATATGTTAAATAATAATAATATATATATATATATATATATATATATATATATATATATATATATAGTCTGTTTCATGCTATATGCAATCGTCAGGCCACGATTGCATCTAGCATGAAACAGACTGTCGCCTCTAAGTGTTGACTTCTATGTTCACTTTTATATATATATATATATATATATATATATATATATATATATATATATATATATATATATATATATTATACACACACACACACAAACACACACACATATATATATATGTGTATATAAATAAAAAGAAAGAACAGTAAGATATATAATCCGGTGTTCTTATAGATATTTTTATTTTTGCAAAATAGTGCTCAATGTAAATTTACAGAGTATTTTTTTTTACCGTTAACAATAATTAAAAAAAAAATCCAGACGACATGCATTCAATGGATGTCAGTTTTCATTGAAAAATACATCCCTACCCCTTACCAAAATGTAGCTAATAACTGATACAATGATACTGACATAAGGAATACCTAGACATCCTTGTCCAATTGAAGAAGTAGAATATTCTGTAACCATGGAAACGTGATTTTAGCTGTGTCTTTAAAAACCCAGTAATTTTTAAAAGTTACTCCAAAATTCGCTTGAAGATGAAATGGAACTAATGCTTTTTTAATTTAATTGCAAAATTAAATTCGGGGCTTCTATTTTTTGAAACATGGTTAGAACTGTGTAGCGGAAAAAAAAAACTATATTTTAAATCAATTAATTTATAATATATATATATATATATATATATATATATATATATATATATATATATATATATATATATATGTATGTATGTATGTATGTATATTTGAGCACTTGAGGTGGTGCAATGGTTACGAATGAGTAGTGACTTCGATCCTCACTGCGGCCCTGTACATCATCTAAGCGACGCTTATAAAAATCTCTTTCATATATGTATGTTCTTCCAATATGAGTAGATGATTTCGCATAAGGCCCGGTTCACACTCCTTCCACTGTTTTTGGAACAGAAGTAAAGTAATATATATATATATATATATATATATATATATATATATATATATATATACCTATTAAGTTTGAAGTGTAACTTAAAGTTTCGTTGTTCTACCAGCTCATCAGGCACTATTATTACTTTTGATTTAAAAGAATACAAAATAATAACTCGTGCCTGATGAGTTGATAGGACAACGAAACTTCAAGTTGCACTTCAAACGTAGGTGTATGTATATTTATTAATATATACTTCTTTGCTCTGTCTAATCAATTGAGCACTGTTTTGTTTACATCTTATATTAAATTGAGTAAATATTTATTCGCTTACCTGTGTATATCCTAGTTTAATGTGACATGAAAAAAATAACTCACCCACCTCCACTCTCTGACTTTACTTTTCTATTTAGCGTAGATCTGACATTTAATTGGTTAATCAAGACACACCCACAAGTTTAATTTTAATTCTGACCTTCTGTTCCCCTTACTTTAACTTTCGGTAAAGAGGTAACAAATAGTTTTAAAATTTGCTTAAAAATCATTTAATCACCAATTACTTACCAAGGCCTGGAGAAGTATAATCATAGTAGAAATATACACTTATGGTGGGCTATATTTATGGGATAAAGTGCTCAATATAGAGCGTATGTAAATATAAATCTAAAAGTGGACATTGAAGTCAACACTCAGAGGCGACAGGCTGTTTCATGCTAAGCACAATCGTCGGGCCGCGAATATTAGATTTTTCCTCGACTATTTATATATATCGGTTAGTGGTGCATTGTGGGTAATCTATTCTGGCGGTTATTTTTGCGGAAGTGGCTTGTTTATTTATTTATTTATTTATATGTTTGGGTTAATTTATTTGTTTTTCATTTTCATTGTGTATGATTTATTCTTTTCGATTTTCGATGTTTTATTAACGTAATAAGAAAAAATTTATATATATATATATATATATATATATATATATATATATATATATATATATAAGATATCTAAAATTTCTAAATTCTTTCCTTTTCAAAATTACAGGATGTATTTAAAACATAAAATAATAATAAATAATAAACGCTAAAAATCTTGACACACATTATGTGTTTATGTGTGTGTGTGAAAACAAGTCGAGGACTATAAGTGTTCACAATACTTACACTGCTGCTTGCTTTTATGGCATTTATTTAAATTCACTTGAAACAAGAGAATACATATTGTTTCATCGCAAATGATGATACGGATTCATCCTGTTTTCCATCCGCACATATGAATATACGCAGAGACATAAATGGTTGCAAACGTTTCTCACCTTCTTACAAAATATTGTTTTACATACAATTTCATATCATCATTATTGAGTCATCAAAATACTTTCCCTTACTTTCTACGACCATCCGCCACCTTTCAATTTTTTGTATTTTAACATATTAAGATGAAATAAAAGTTTTTAATATGTTTAATAATTTCCTTTGTGCTGTAAGTTTAGATGTGCTTATGGGGTAATGAATAGTGGCTCGTACTGAGGTATCGGAGAGCCGAGTTCGAATTCCAGTCGAATCCACTACATTCACTTACATGCTAATACTCTTGAGAAAGGTATGAATCCTTTTCTTCTCTCCACCTTATCAGAGTTCTTGGATGGCAACTGGTCTACCGCAGAAAGAAATGGCAACCTACTGCTGGAAAAATATGCCTCGTCAGTCATGTATCGAAAGCGTTTATCACTTATGGCACATAACTTACTGATCTAAATGAGGTGATGAGTCCGAATTCCAGTCGGGTTCATTATATTCGCTTACGTGCAAATAACCTTAGAAAATGTATGAATCAACATCTTCTCGCCTAGCTTTGAGTTAAATAGGACGTATCAGAAAATGCAGTCTTAGACACAGTGGAAACAGGGCGAGCAATAACTGATCAGTACTAAAGGAGTCATTGGAAGTTCAATTCCTGGGCTGGGTTATGCAGACTTAGGCACAGTGGAAACACGGCGTGTAATAACTGATCAGTACAAGCTAAGTACAACACGAGACATGCACAGCGGGACGAGAACAACTTGATCTCTGTAGATTAAATAAAGGGTTCAGTTTGAAATTCACTGAAGGTTACCCTGATCAACAACAGATGATGAAGACCGACTAGCACAAACGTTGTAATAATAATAACAAAGATGAGGATAGAAGTCTGAGTGTAAATAATGTTCCAAAATGTCTTTGAGCCCAAAATCTCTTTTTAAAACTGTACAAACTATTCCCAACACATACTTGCAGCTGTATAATTCGTACATTCATAACTGCTCTGGCGTATCAAATGTAAACAAATGACGTCATATATTAAGAAATGGAATGTACGAGATTCATGGAAGATTGAAGTTTATAAGCAGTAAATTCGACCTTGCCTACCGAACGCTCCTTTGTGGCCGATCGTTAAGGCACGTCAGCGTAAATGACGGTTCCGTATAGGATGCAGGTTCGAATCCTGTCAAAGGACGAATATTTTCTATGAAAAATTCTCGGACATTCAGGCCGGTAAATGTTATTTAATACTGTTTATTATAAACAGAGCATTTACTTAAATACTTGTATCTATAAAAAAGAACGTTAAACATAAAAATGTCTTTAATAAAATAAATTTCGGACTTTGTCCATTTCTTAATATATATATATGTACACACACGCGCGTGTGCGTGTTTTTTTTTCTGCGTGTGTGTAAACATATCCTGATCATTTGTCTTCAGGCTTCATTATTCTGGTTTTCCAATAAATATGGGATTGGTCAATTTAATGAAAATTGTCGAAGACAAAAGCCAACAAGAAATACGGTGTAACGAAAATAGTGGCACTTCATTCTCGAAGGCCAGGTTTGATGTGAAAACCACCAACACTGGTAATTTTTCTTCTTGTTTCTGGTCGAACGCTCTTGTGATTGATTGGCAGACGACAGGGTGATGCCATTTTGTTGTCCATCAAGGTTTTGAATTAAGTACAACCAATGGGCAAGTGAAGAGGAGGAGGTGAACACAATCTGTTTTCGCAATAAATGAATCTATGAAGACGTGTAATTATGTGTGTGTGTGTGTGCGTGTGTGTGTGTGTGCGTATGTGTGTGTCTGTGTGTTTTCATCAGGAAGATATCAGCAGAGATTTGACAAAAAGAAAGAAAGAAAGAAAGAAAAATAATTTACTGGTAAAAAAAGAAAGACTCCATTGGAAAGAAAGAAAGAAAGAAAAAAGAAAGAAAGAAAGAAAGAAAGAAAGAAAGAAAGAAAGAAAGATAAATGAATTTACTGGTAAGAAAGAAAAAGAAAGAAAGAAAGAAAGAAAGAAAGAAAGAAAGAAAGAAAAAAAAAGAAAAATAATTTACTGATGAAAAAGAAAGAATCCACTGAAGTAGATTATAAAAAGAAAAAAAAGTAAGAAAGTATTAATTCACTGGAAAGAAAGGACGAAAGGATCATCAGTATACGATGGGATGGTGGGATACAAAAGTTATGTTTAAAAAAAAATGTCGCCATAGGACTTTGAGCTTTCTCCCGTCACAATGAACAATTGCACCCTCAGCAAGGTTGCATGAGTCAGACGTCTCTTGGGACTCAAGTCCAGTCCTCAAGTGGAACTCGCATATACGAGCCCTCGCTACAGATACTGGAAAAACGGTCGGTCCAATCTATCATGCCAGCAAATACTTGATTATTTCGGCCATACTTTATGTTTCATCATCATCATCATCCTTTGACCTCCCTATGGTTGGTCGGAACTCCATTGACAATCCCCTTTCTACAACTATTCGGTCCTGCATTGATGACCCCAGATCTCCAATGTCCAACCCTGAATCCCGAGCTATGCTGTCTGGGAAATTCAATTTTCCAGAGAAAACATTTTCAGAAGGATGCTATAGGAGTAAGGATGAGACAATTTCCCTGTCTGCTCACAGGCAAACTGTAATCATATCTATTTGAACTTAAGAGAGAGATTAGTCTTAAGAGAGAGATTGGTCTTAAGAGAGAGATTAGTCTTAAGAGAGAGAGATTAGTCTTAGTTCTCCGTTGATTGTGTTAAGTGTTACATGGAATCTTCAACTGATGTTCTGGACTTTTCTTACATTTATATATTCTCCATCCAGTCATCTTAAAGATGAACAGATAATGTCCAAGTTTCTGATCCATACAGTGGGACTGGCTCAGTCGATGTTCGAAAAGTTTATGGAAGATTCCAGCGTCAAATTTGGTTTTATGTTTACATGAGTCAGATTAGACCAAAAGGAATATTGCTGTCATATCTCGGTTATAGCTTTTCCAAACTTTTCCTTCCAGACTTGATAGATTTCAAAATCGTTTAGAAGATCTTGAAAGGAAAGAATTATTTCCTACTTTGCATCTTCTGTCCTGCAGTTGCAATGTCTATCCTTGCTCTATCGCTATTTCCATAGCAAATAGTCAGAAGTGTTCCAATCTTAGATTCAACCAGTTCAGGCCTTTACAGCTGGAACGCGATATGCTATATATCCAGCGTCGAATTACCCTTATTTCTACCTTACCTGAATATAAGGAGAATGTTTTTTCTAGGAACTGCTATATTGGGTAAAAGATTCACGCGTGAATGTTTCCAATCACACTAAACTCTTAAACTCTGCGGGTCAAAGGTCAATCGTTATCTATCCTCCTGAACTTCATAATCTTCACCTCCTACCGATTTCTCTCTCAGTCATCATGTTGATAGACGATAATAGGAAAGCCCCCATTCCTATAAATACAGTAGTAAATACTGTATGTTGGTCTGTAGTTGGAGATTCGTCTCCAGCTGTACTGGTCGAACTCTCGTCCTCAAGGCAGAAAGGATCCCCAGACGAGGCTATGTCGAAGAGAGGTGTTTTGTCTCAGGAAACAGCTACTCGGCACAGTTTTAGATGGAGTCTACAGGCAAGTTTTGGCCGGATACTCCACATTAAATTCGGCCTTGTGCCACATCTGACTGCTAAGGTGGTTGGAAGATATCCTGTAGTTAGAGATTCATCTCCAGTTGTGCTGGTCAAACTCTCTGCCGCTGGAGAGAGTGGGTCTCCAGACGAGGCTATGTCGAAGGGCAGAGTCTAGTCTCGGGAAGCAGCTACCGGGCCCCATTTTAGACGGGGTATACGGGGAATTTTGGGCCGAGCCTACGGGCGCGGATACCCCACGTTAAATTCAGCCTTGTGCAACATCTGACCGCTCGCGGCGGTTAGTAGATATCCTGCAGTTAGACATTCACTGTGGAACTCACTTCTAGCTGCTGACTACTACTACGCGCCGCTGGCGAATCTTATATGTGTTGTTCTTGTCCTAAGTATTATCGTTCATTACCAGCCTTCGTGTGATTATTCTATTCAGTAACCTTCCGTAGGTTACAACATATCATAACCAATTTAAGAGTAATTCCTCTACTTTGAGTGGTTCTTTGCCTTAAAACTGGATGAACTTTAGTATAAAAAGCCATAGCAACAGCAGGTATGTCTGGAGCCAGATAGCCTGATGTAGTCGATTCCTCTTCAGGTTGATTTTGAATTCAATTTTATTGTTCTTCTAGACTTGTTGCTAGCCAAGGCTAGAGAACCCAATCTGCGCTGCTATTTGTCCCGTACCGTGGATGGGATGTGAAAGGCGGATGTATTCGTTTCGCAAAAGTATCTGTGCGAAAGTAAGCTCAACAGACCAGATCAGAATTTGAACCCGGTTTGCCGATGAGATTTTCCGTGTCGATATCCAATAATAAAAGGATATTCTTTTAATTTGTCCACATTTTTTATTCGCTTCATTAATTAACAAAGATTTGTACAAGTAGAAATAAATAGCATGACTGATGAATGAGGAACGTCGAATTGAAGAAAGTTAAGACGACGAAAACAATCGGGAAGCGAGACTTTCCGCATGGCTTCAAAATCCCACAACTATGCTCCTTTTTCACGCATGCGCACAAGTGAAATCATTTTCTAGCAGCATGCGATTGTTCCTCTATTAATAGCAGTTCATAAGCCAATACTAATAAAGTCCCAATTTCAATAAATGTTGCCACGAATGACAAATATAAACAGGGAGCATTCTTTATTTTTCCTTCATTTTTATTTCGAATAAGAGAATGTTTTAATTGGAAAGAATCTATTTTCGGAACATGTTTCCGTGTTGTAAGCAGACAAAAAAAAAAATGGAAAAATTATAGTTGGGCTTAGCGATTAGAATTGATTCAACCAAAACGGGAAAAGGGATTTATAGGATTAGTTCAGGGGATTGTAGTTGTTTATAATATTTTAGTCAATGAGTGTTGATTAAAATAGGTGGAGAAAGAAAGAAAGAAAGAAAGAAAGAAAGAAAGAAAGAAAGAAAAACAAAAGAAAGAACGAAAGCACGAAAAAGAAGGAAAAACAAACAAAAGAAAGAACGAAAAATAAAAAAGAAAGAAAGATAGGAAAGAAAGAACGAAAAAGAAAGGAAAAAAAGAAATAAAAGAAAAAACAATAAGGAAAGAAAAAGAAAAGAAAGAAAGAAATGCAACAATGAAAAAGAAATAAAAAGAAAAGAATGAAACAAATAAAGAATGAAGGAAAAGAAAGAAAAACAAACGAAAGAAGTAAATGAAAGAACCTAAAATAAAGAAAAAACAAAAGATAGAAAAAGAAAGAAAAACAAAAGAAAGAAAGAATGAAAGAACGAAAAAGAAAAACAAAAGAACGGAAGATATGAAAGAAAGAACAAAAACGTAAAAGAAAGACATGAAAGAAAGAACGAAAAAGAAAGAAAAAACAAAATAAAGAAAGAAATGAAAGAAAGAAAGAAAGAAAGAAAAAACAAAAGAAAGAAATGAAAGAAAGAAAAAGAAATAAAAAGAAAAGAAAGAAACAAAGAATGAACGAAAAAGAAAGAAAAAACAAAGGAAAGAAACAAATGAAAGCACTAAAAATAAAGAAAAAACAAAAGAAAGCGATAAAAAGAAAGGAAACAAAAGAAAAAAATGAAAGAACGAAAAAGAAGGAAAAAGCAGAAGAAAGAAAGAAAGAATGAAAAAGAAAGAAATAAACGAAAGAAAGAAAGAGATAAATAACGAAAGAACGAAAATGAAAGAAATAATAAAAGAATGAAAAAATGAAAGAGAAAGAAACAAAATAAACTTCTGAAACAGATTTAAAGAAGAGATATAAGAGAAAGAATGAAAAACTTAAAAGAAAAGTAGTAAACTGGGAAAATGAAAGAATAAAAAGCGATAAAAACAAACAGAAATGAAGAATAAAAGGCATAAAAAAATTACAAAGAAAGAAATAGTAAGACTGAAAGAAAGAAAAAGAAAGAAAAAGAAAGAAAAAGAAAGGAAGAATACACGAATGAATTAAAAAAAATGATCTATCGAGAGGTAGAGTTATTTAATGTTTTATGAATAATGAATTAGATAGAAACAAAAAATATAACCGAGATGGATAGATAGATTTGTATTTTACAGTTTATTGATCCAATGTTGGTTTGTGTTATTTAATGGCGAAACATGCGATGGAATATAAGAGGTTGCTGAGAAGACTGTAGTATTCTCAAGTGGTCCCCCATTTAAGTACTCACCGGATTCGAGGCTGCTTAACGTCGGTTATCGAACGAGAACTGGTGTTTTCAGATTTCAGACTGACAGTTAGGTACGAACAGATTGATAGATAGATAGATAGATAGATAGATAGATAGATAGATAGATAGATAGATAGATATGAATAAACTGTCATAGATAGATAGATAGATAGATAGATAGATAGATAGATAGATATGAACAGACTGTCATAGATAGATAGATAGATAGATAGATAGATAGATAGATAATAAAAAAGTTCAAAAAAGAGAAAGGAACTTAAATATAAGTCTCTAATTTATAAATGTACGCTTTTCCTTAACAACTATTTATGTAACGCACCACAGCATGGAATTTGTTAAAGAAAATATCCTTAAACTTTCATTCCGTCTAATGATTGCGTTCGCTCTAATGATTACTCAGCAATTTTTGAAGGTCAATGCAAAATGAAAACGGAAAACGAAAAATTTCTTGTAGTTGGGAATATTAATGATTAGACTTTCGAATTTAATATTGGTTTGGAGTTTAGCACTTGATCTCGATTGTGCATAGCTAATAAAGTCAAAAGACACTATCAAGATTTATTGACAGAATAGAACTCTTATAGATACTAGTAGTACCAATGAAGACTTCTCGGTTTTCTTATTTGAATTTTGTGATAAATTCTTTTTCTGAATTCAATGATTGGATAATATCTTTGCGGGTTTCTCGCCTATAAAAATACCTGTGAAATTTCCCTATTATAAAGATTTGGGATTAACAACTTTAGAAAAACACTTAAGCTCTTTCCAGACTTCAAGAAATAAATCGATTTATTGTTAAAGGTGCTGTGAAAAATGGCCAGTTCCTTCTACCACTGCAGTAAGTATCTGACTTCCCTTTCGTTCTCTTTGTTTATAAGAAGCAGATCAGACCAAAATCAGACCAAAATCAGACCAAAAATGAAGTATGGCTGCCTTATCTGGGCTGCAACTGCCCAGTCTGCATGTCTTTATAGAGTGTGAAACCGTCTACGCGTTTACATGCCGGCCTTTACAGAATTCAAAAGCGTTTGTGGATGATGAATTATTTTCAACCCCACAACCCCTTTCCCAGAGACCAAAAGTCGCGAGATTTAATTGCTCTTGTTCCGAGGTCCATCCTGACCCGGGGTGGTAGCACCTGTTCGGGTACCAGTTAATATAAAAATAAATTTTCATAGTAAAAACACCAGCAGTATATTTTTATATATAAAAAATGCCAACAATACATATTTACAATAAAATTACTAACAATAGAATTTTAAATCAAAATGACCAACAATACATTTTATAGCAAATTGACCAACAATATATTTTATCTCTAGCTGAAGGCATACAATTGCATTTAAAATATATTTAGTTGAAGCAATATAATTATTCAAAATATTTAAATTTCAGCATTAAATAACCTATAGAGGTTGATACGCCGTTAAACAAAATCAACCAACCAAACAATGAATATGAAAGAACTTTTTCATCATATTAATCCCTATAACAATATCCTAAAATAAAAACTGTATTCCAAAATATAACTTCAACAAAACTACAACATAAAAAACGCATCTCACTTCCTATAGTAATTATGTCCACACAAACAAGTATATGCACAAAAGCGGAGTGTCATCTACCACGTATTCAATTGTGAAAGCAGAATAACATATATCTGGGATGGTCAAACCGCGGCTCACGAGCTACATACGGCTCTTTGACCTTTAATCTGCGCCTCATAGAAATACGTTGGCTCAGCTCCATTTTTCATCACAGTTAATATGAAAGGTAAATAAGAAATGTTAAGCTTTATAATTATTTACTGGGCCGTTAAATGTTATTAATTTTGTTTATTTAAAAAACAGAGCATTTACTTCAAGAAATTATATATATTAAACAGAATATATATTAAATAATTGTTGATAATAATAATATTAATATATATATATTATCAATATATATATATATATATATATTATTATCAATGTATATATAAATTCTATGTATTTAGGCAACAAATGTTCTTTAAAGGAGATATAAAAGACAGCAGCCATTTTGTGTGGATTAACTGATTAATTTTCAAAATTAAGGATGATCCTTAGAAATTGTCCGAAGTTCATTTGCGAAGAAATTCATTGCAAGCATGAGACGTTCTTAAGTCATCATCAGGGTAGGTAAAGACAAATAGGTGTCACGTGGATGTTTTTATTTATTTTATTTATATAGATCTTAGATATATATATATATATATATATATATATATATATATATATATATATATATATATATATATGCTAGTTCAACCTAGTTTCATCCACGATTTTTTTCTTCTAAACTCGTCAGCAATTTCCCGCTAAACTTTGACATAATTTTCTATTGCTTTTTTTTATCATTTCACCCCAAGCAAAGCAATAAATCCACTAAGACGCAAGGGGTTAGTGAGTGTTGGAGAGTATGCGAAAAGATTAAAAGAACAAGAATTAAGAAGACTGATGATAGCATCTGTCATTTAAATATTTTGAAGATTAAATTTGATTGGAAAGTAAGGAGCTGAAATTGAGTTCCACAAGCGAGAAGTGCGAAGAAGCGACTGTTAGCATAGATGTCAAAAGCGATATCCACCATTTTTATGAGTGCTACAAGTCATTATTATCTCTAAAAGTTACTTACAATCTAAAAAATATTTCTGATTTTAAATAACCTACAAAAACCTAAAAATAGAACAAATCAATCGTTAAAATAAAATAACGACTTTATTTTATAATTATGTATTAAATTCTTTTTAAATTGTTCTATTTTAAATTCTATGATATATATATATATATATATATATATATATATATATATATATATATAATAACAAATATATAATATATAACAATACATATATAAACAAATATTAAATAAAATTAAATATCAAATAAGTATTAAATAAATAAATATTAAATAAATAAATAATAAATATATATATAAATATATAATATGACATATATATATATATATATATATATATATATATATATATATATATATATATGAAGAAAAAACAATCTTCGGGTGTCCTATATTTATGGGATAAAGTGCTCAATATCAGAGACAGAGCATGTGTAAATATAAAAGTGAACATTGAACACTTAGAGTCGACAGGCTGTTTTATGCTAGACGCAATCGTCTGTCGATTGAGGTAAGTGTCAATTTCGAATTGATACGTTTATTCAATCTACTGATACATAGATAGATAGATAGATAGATAGATATAAAAATATTTTCTTTTTTTAACTAACCTGCATAGGGTCGATAAACCGTAGAAATTAAACAAATTAATATAATAAAATAATGGCTTTATTTCATAAAAAAATATAATAAGTATCGTTGAATCCGTTTTTCTTGTTTGGAAAATCAAGAACATGAGACCAATAAGTCTAGGGCAATGGATTAAACATTTTGAGGACACTGATGTAGGCGATAAACCTGAAATTTCAAAATATATTTAAAGGATTCGATTGGTGGAGCAGAACTCCCACTAAACCCACCCTAATTTATCCTATCTTTACCTTTTCTTGTTTCAGAGATATTTTTGGTGTAACGGCAAATCTAAATTGGGTTCATCTGGTACATGAGAAGCGACCGTAAAATAACGATCTACCGATCATTAATATCTATTCTGTTCATCTCGTCGACCTTTGGTGATCTCCCCCATCTGGCTTTGATGGTCCGCTTCCGTCTATTGGCCGCGATTATCCTCTTAAAGGATTCGGATTAAAGGATATATCGCAATTTTATAGAACTAATCTGACTTTGGTAAATATATACAGTTTATTACATTTCGATGAAAAAAAAATAACGACCACTTAGAATCGAAAAGTTTTTTTTATCGGCACTAATTGTGAGTTGACTCCAGATGTAATGATCAAAATTCAGTCGGTATTTCCTTCTGACCACCCACGGAGTCAGAATTCGGCAAAGGAGGTAAGATGTTTCAAATTCCTTCTTCAGTCATAGAATTGTGGGCTCATCGGTTAATTTTAATATGTTCAAATGGCATTTATTTCAGTTTTACTCGGGAATGAATTGACTGTGCGACATATCTGTTTGTTTGTTTATTTGTTTCTTGTTCGACCAGTTAGATAGATAGATAGATAGATAGATAGATAGATAGATAGATAGATAGATAGATAGATAGATATGAGCAGACTTAAATTGATAGATTGATAATGGACGGACTTATAGATAGTTAAATACATAGATAAACAAACTATGATATATATATATATATATATATATATATATATATATATATATATATATATATAGAGAGAGAGAGAGAGAGAGAGATAGATAGATAGATAGATAGATAGATAGATAGATAGATAGATAGAAACAAAAAATAGCGACAGACAGATAGATAGAGAGATATGAACAGAATGTGTTAGATAAAAATGGACTTTAAATAGATGGGAAAATATTTAAATTGATAGATTGATAATGAACAGGATTATATTGATAAATAGATACATAGATAGATAGATAGATAGATAATGAAGAGTTTAAGATAGACAGAGAGAGAGGGGGAAATATCTAGATAGATAAGAAAAGGTTTTAGCAAATAGTAAGTGCTAGATTCAAACATGAAAAAACATACACATACGTATAGGAGAGGGTGCAGAAACGTTTTTGGCCCGAGACACTTTTCATAATCTGTTTTTCAATGACCAAAACCAGAACCTTTTCTGCACTCTCTTGTATAAAACTGACTCAGACCGACAATTATTTTAATATATGTATTGTTTATGCGTTCTTTTTACAGATACAAATATTGAAGTAAATGTTCTGCGTATAATAAACAGTAATTAACAACAGAAACCGGCCTAAATGTCCGAGAAATCTCAAATATGTGTCCTCCGACCGAAATCGAACCTGTATCCTACATGGGACTTCATTTTAGCCTGACTGACTGTCCCGTGCCGCGAAATGTTATGAATGTAGTGTATAAAAATAACGTGTATATATATATTGCGGTCAAGCATGGAACAGACAGTCGCTACTCAATACTTATGTACTCTCCAAATTATAATTTTATCATATATATATATATATATATATATATATATATATATATATATATATATATATATATATATATATATATATATATATATATATATATATATATATATATATATATTATCATATAAATATATATATATATTATCATATATATATATATTATATGTATAAATATATATATATTATCACACGCATATATGTGTGTGTGTCTATATATTGAGTGACAGTGAACGATATGCGAATAAGAAGAGGAAATGGAATATGATAGATAAAGAACTCTAATCGATTCAGCTCAAAAACTTACAAACAAAATCGTGAATTAATCGATTGGTTTATGACTGAGACAACGGGTGAAAAGTTTAAGTCAATTCGACGCCACACCTTCCCTTCACTCAGAAAGAAAAATCAACAAAAAACAAGAGATACAGACAAAACGCTGAAAATCAGTTCTGTCCCACAGCAAGAATCAATAATATTGAAAAAATACTTTCGCCTCGTCGTATATCTTATTACAAGTTATTATAATGAAACCGGTAACAGACTTAGCGCAATACCAAAA
>CAHIKZ030001202.1:2070000-2090000 GCA_903632075.3 Acanthosepion pharaonis
TTCATGGAGTCTGGGAACCAGTGAAAGCAGCTCATCGGAGCAATTGCCATGAAAGTATTTGTAGAAAGGACAGAGAGAGGCGACGGCGCGTCTGTGAGAGAGTGACTGTAGACGAGATGCCAGATCAGGGCCAATTATTTTGCATATCCGCCTCTGGAGCCTATCAAGAACCCCGAGATAAACAGAAGGTGCACCAGACCATATATGGCAGCAATACTCCATGCAAGGGTGAATGGTTGATTTGTAGATCTGGAGGATCGATTCCGGGGAGAAAATGTCCTGGCGCGGCACAGAGAGCCAAATTTCCTTGCGGTGGACGATGCAATTGACACAATATATTTGTTCCATCTCAGGTCAGCAGTCAACGTGAGACCGAGCAGACGCAGAGAGTTGCTCTCAAGAAGTTGACTATCAGACATTCTAATGGGGGGGGCAGGGATGGATCTCTATGGTGAAATTGTCTCCAGTTTTGTTTAACTGCATCAATGTCGACCTTTTGAAAAAGCGTTGATCGAAAGGGAATCCTTCAAGGTATATATACTAACTTATTTAAATCTGTTTTCTTTTACTGTGGGCTCAAATTCTTATTTGTATACACACACATACACACACACACACACATATATATATCAGTTTCATTAAAAATATTCTCATCACTATAGATAAAAAATGTACATATTCAGTTAAAAATTAAAAAAAATAGCCTAAAGCACTCGTATATACAAAACATTGGGAGAATTTTTACACACTTTACGTCTAGAAAAGAAAACTTATACAAACACAAAATGTATAAAAACCATACTCGCAGTACCTTGTCAGCCGTCTTTATTAAATCTTGTATAAAAGAGGTACTGCTGCCAAAACACAAAATTATATATATATATGTTATAATTTTATCATCTAGACAAAAACAGGTTATTCACTAGTTAGTAAACTGTTTTTGTCTATATGATAAAATTATAATAAATAATCATCGGTCTATTATCGGTATCGAGCCCTCTTTTGGATTAATGCTGTGAACGTTAGAATTTGTACATTACTTTCGTTCTCATTGCATCGGATATATATATATATATATATATATATATATATATATATATATATATATATATATATATAAAGAAGAAAATACGAACAAAAACATGGAGAGTTAATTTAAAGGGAAATAGGAAACGTTTATCAATCTGTTTGTCTTCTATCTTATTAATCTGTCGGATTACGATCCATATTTGATTTATATTTGATCGCAACTTTATATATATATATATATATATATATATATATATATATATATATATATATATATATATATATATATATATTGTAATCTTGAAAGTTTTGAAAAAGGCATCGCCTTATAACAACCACAATAATATTTTCAACCTCTGCCAACAGGAAAAATTAGGTATAATGACATTTCCGGATGTCCTTGTTCAATGTTGTATATACATTGGACAAAAACGGGGCACCTCGACGTGGTGTAATGGTTAGAAAGCTTGTCTTACTTGATCAATTACGACTGAGGAGTGAGATCGATCCTCACTGGGTGCCCCATACTTTCGACCTTGTGCCTCATCTAAGCTGGACATACCGTTCCGTTTAGACATAAAAGCAGTGTTCATATGACTAACATGTGTCTTGTTTTATCTTGCCAAAATAAAATTCGTTTTTTTTTTACTGAAAACGCTGTTTGACCAGCCAAACATGTAAAATTACACTTTCAAATTATATTAAAAGGCAGAACACTTGATTTTAACTTATTTATTTTGATAATTATAATTCTTCATGATAATTATAATTATGAGCTTCCATACTAAATTCAAGTTCTACAAATCGCTGGTGGTAATCATCCCCCTCTCCGGATGTGAGACTTGGACACTTGTGGTTGAGGCAAAAACAAAAAAAAACAAAAAAATGGTCCAGGCGTTCGGGAACAAATGCTGGGAAAAGATCCTCTGCATCACGTAAACCACTGACTATGTACGGAGCAAGACCAAAAGTTTCTTGAACCGAGAGGAATCTCTTCTAGCCACTATTAAGCATCGGAAGATGCCATGGCTTGGCCACGTTACACGGCAAAACAACGTCTGCAAGACCATCAGACAAGAGACTGTTGAAGGTGGACACAATCAGGGACGACAACGCAAAAGCTGGGTAGATAACATCAAAGAGAAAACGGACATGACAATACCGGAGGAGGCTGTAGCGTTCTTCTCCTCCTGGTGGGCGGAGGGGGGGGGCTGTACCTTTCTTCTGAAACGATTGAAACAGTCAAGAGACTGATGATGATGACGATTGTTATTTTTAGTAATTTTATTTAATTCAGTCAGTTATGTGCCATGCGTGATACACGCTTAGGCGATCATGTATCTTTCGATACATAACTGACGAGGCAGATTTTCTCCTGCAGTTGGTTGCCATTTCCTTCTGCGGTAGACCAGTTGCAATCCAAGGCTATAGAACCCGGTCTGCCCTGCTGTTTATAGCTGAGAAGAGAAGAGGATTTATACCTTTTCTAAGGGTAAGTGAATGTAATGAAATATGACTGGAATTCGAACTCGGCTCTCCGATTCCTCGATCCATTGCCTCCTTTATTATTTATTTACTATTGGTGTCGGCATCAGACAATTTACATCGGTTTTTTGTTGTCAATCGAAGCAGTTCACCGATGAAAGCGTAATATAGGATGAATCGGGAGACATACTGAACTATGGCTCGGAATAAGCGTCTGTTTACGATTGCCTGAATCTTTTAAGGATCCGGTGCGACTGTTTTTTCATTAAAAAATGACCAAAGAAGGTGCGATCACTTCCTGAAAATTGGCACTTATTTTTTATTCAGATTTGCTCAAGATTTCTGGAGGAGGCGTTTCGGTGTTGTACTTAGGTTCTTACGGTTCGTCCCTTGGGGTTTTTTTCCGTGCGCTATAATATCACCAGAGAGGTTCTTTACTTCCGGAATATGTTTCAGTAGATCCGAGATCGCTTTTTGGACGATTTCGGATTCTTCGTTGACACCAAATAATAGCCTCTTTAACGATACAGCCCTAGATTTGTGTTGAACGTGTTTACACACCCACATGTTTTCTCTAGCTCGAGAGGTCCAGATTGCTGAGTCTTAGAGGAGTTTAGGTCAGCAATAATGTGGTCAACGGTTGGCATCTCTCCCTCTCTCTTTTCTCTCTCTCTCTCTCTGAACGTCTTCGTTTGTTTTTCTCATGTCTATGCAGACTCTCACTCCAGCAGTCATTTTTGGAACTACTACATCTTTCTTCCCTCAGGGTGTGGTCCCAGTGACTTTATAACGTCCAAATGTTCCAGTCTCTTTATCTCTGCATTCATATCTATTTGGGTATGAGTCAGTGGCGCTGTGTTACTGGTGGAACGGAAAGGTCTATATGTAGTCTGATTTTGATGCGAGAAATCTTCCCCATTTTACCGTCAAATAGCGAAGGTCTGGTATGTTGCTGTGAAAGGCGGATGAGAAAACAAAATGGATGACGCTTAGCGCTTGAGCGGTGTTAACGCTTAAGAAATTTTATCATGTGGTATAAGAACCGGAAATAGTGGCCCACGACGTATGCGTAGCATAGATGTGGCCCAAGGCCTAAAGATTGGGGCACCCAGTGAGGATCGAACTCACTACTCAGTCGTAATTGATCTAGCAAGACAAGCTTGCTAACCATTGAACTTGAAACACCGGTTCTTGTCCGATCACCGAAGTTAAGCAACATTGAATCTGCTCAGTAGCTAGATGGGTGACCGTTTGAAAATAGCAAGCGCTGTAAGCTCGGATGTGCGGGTGATGCAATGGACAAAGGTTCAGAATGAAAAGACGAAAAGCCGAGTTCGAATTCGGTATTTTCACTTATGTGCAAATATCTTTGGGAAAGGTATGAATCCAACACTCCCCCCCAGCTACGGGTTAAGTAAGAAAACTTTTATGAGTAAAAATCATTATTATCTTTCTAAAAAACTTCCTTCAATCCAAAGGTATTTTTCTGCTTTAAATAACCTCAAAATTGTTGATAAGCCGTAAAAAAGAAATCAGTCAATGGCTAACCGTTACGCAACGTCAAAGTTTCCAACACCCATGATGTAAGTAGTGGGTTTCATTCTGACGTCATCAAATTGGATCTCTGCTTTTAAAAAGCCACGAACAGGGAATGTCCGTATCGATCCATATGCGTAAATTCTGGCTGAATATGTTTAAAGTTTCTGTTAGATACGAGTGTTCTCATAGTCTGCCCCGGCTAAAATGTTTCGACTGGCACCGGTATCAACCAGTCGGCCTACTATTTATGCGGACCGTCGCTGTAAGAGCTTTTGTTGTGGGCGTTGGTATGTCTCGGGCCGAAAAGACAGACTCACCACGAGAAGGTCCAGACTTCACCGTTCCCTCTCAGAGAAACATTTGATAAAATTTATCTTATTGTCTTATTTTAACAGATCAACAAACTCTTGCAAAATGATTCACTTTGTTGCAGCTGTTATATTTTTTTTTTTATTTAGCAGTACAAGAAGTACAGGACTTTTGTTCACCACAATATTAGCAGCATATATTATTATGTTCATACGTTAATGCGGCTCGGATTGAGGAATCGGAGAGCCGAGTTCCAATTCAAATCCATTACATTCACTTACGTGCTAATACCCTCGAGAATATATATAAATCCTCTTCTTCTCTCCTCAGCTATGGGTAAATACCAGGTGAGACCGCGTTCTGTAGCCTTGGATGGCAACTGGTCTACCGCAGAAAGAAACGGCAATCTACTGCGGGAAAAAATATATGTCTCGTCAGTCACGCATCGAAAGATACATAATCGCCTTGATGGTATTGTGTTATTATGAAACTGAATTGAATAGGGATGCTGATGTTGATCACTCCGGTTTCTGACGTTTTTGATGCCTGTTGCTATCTTGGGCAGTCATGCTGTTTTTTCTGATTTTCTTTTTTTTTTTTTTTATTTCTACGATTCCGTGGTTTCTATGGCACTTGCTTCATCTAGAAGTCATTTTAAAGTGCAACATACTTCTTTTTTTTTTCTTTTTTTTTTTTTGGTCAGAGATTTTCTTCTAATCCTGGAAGAAGAACAGGCATACATCATTTGTGTAAAAGAATCTGGTTTTCGGTGTTATCTAACTCTACAATCCGCAGCTAGCATTCGCAGTTCCGTGTAATTTGCATCCATACTCTCTTTCGGGATTTGTGGGTTCTGTTGGAATTTGAATACTTCATAGGAAATATTTTAGGGGAAGTGAAATATTCCGTGAGGGAGTGTTTTATTCTCTCATATTTTACTAGCACCTTAACGTCATTTATACGTTTTCACGCGCCAATACTTATTCCCTTGGGTATCAGGCAGGTGGTAAATTATAAATTCTTACCCAGCATCATGAAAGAGCATTACCTTTTCTCAGTGTCCTTTTCTATGTTTAAGGCACATAAAGGTAGGTACTTAGATTTTACTATCCATTTGTGCCACACCTCGGGCTTGTGGTGAAGGGCCTACTATCCCCAAACACTCCAACCCGTTGGCAAGCCTAATTGTGGGGCCCCGGACAGTGCTTTCTTACACTCGCTATCTTAGCCAAATTTCTTTCTTTTTTTCTACCTCCATTTATATACGTCACAAATGAAACTAAATAATACAACTGATGATTAAAAGATGAACAAGTTTTGCGGATTATAACATGACTGTTGTATTTTTTTCAAATCCCTCTAATTATTTTGCTCATGCTTTTTTTTTTTTTTTTTTTACAATGCGAGTCGCCTTTTACAAGGCACGGAGGTCACTCGAGGTAGAGGGTTTGTTGTAGAGTAGTCTTCACAGTGGAGGCTTGTATTTCGCTAAGTCGGTCCTAAAAGGGTCCGATGTACAAAACGTTAGGAACTTGAAATAAGAGTTAATGACGCAGCAATCTAGTTGTGGCGGTTGATACTTCAATGTCCGACATCGACTGACTCACTCAACTCCACTGAGCCCAACTGGCGACCGCTACTGCTACTACTACTTATTATGTGTGGGAAAGTCTATTACAATAGAATAGGTAATGTTCCGGTATAACAGGGTTGCATTAAAAAGCAGTTTATGCGGATAGGAGTGGAACATAATGGTTAACCATAGACTTGAACAGGTTAAGATTATAGTGATCGGAGAAACGTCCTCTTGGGAGTCGGTTCAACAGAGCAGTGATCTGTGGGAAGAAGCTGTTCCAATTAGAACTGACTTCTCACTAGCATTTCAACACTTTGATTTTCCTGCTTGTTTGCACCTTGCTTAGCTTTTGGAATACACCTTCCTCTAGTCCGCATTTGTCATCCTCTGTTCAAGTGGAACTTATTTCTCACCGATGGAATACCGACGGAATGTGGATGGTTTTACCGACCGGGAGTTGTGGGGGCAAGCCTGATTGTGGTGTCCTCGACAATTTCTTTGTTATAAGGCCCGGAGGCCACTCGAGATAGAGGGTTACATTGGGAAGCCATTTTTGTGTATTGGAAGATTGGAAGATAACAGTTAACCTTAGCCTTGAACAGGTTAAGATTGTAGTGGTCGGGGAAACATCCTCTTGGGAGTCGGTTCCACAGTCCAGTGGATCTTAGTTACACCGATGGAAGACGGACGGAATGTGAGTGGTTTGCTAAGATGTAGGTGGTATGGCGTGTTCTTACCGTGAAGATTTGACATGACGGGAATAGAGAATGTAATTCGTCCGAGCACTTTTCATGGAAGTAGCGCTATAGCCATGAACAGGCTTGCTACATCCCGCCTGTTGGAGAGAAGTTCAATGGCTGTTCGGTGGGACCAGGGAATGGAGTTCGTCCGAGCACTTTCCGTTGAAGTAGCTGAAGAGCAGTGAGAGATTTGACATATCCCACCTGTGGGAGAAAGGTTGAAGGGTGAAGAATGATTCGTCACCCATAAGCTCAAGCTTATAAAATATGTTAGGCGCTGTTTTCCTCTGTTCCTCTTTCCATCAATCTGTCCTGTGGGTATCAGATTTGCCAAGCCCTCCTTCCTTATTACATGCCTCAGACATTTTTTTGATTCCATTCTTTCCAAAACCTCGTCATTGTTCAGTCCATGATATTCTCAGCATCCTTCTTTAGAACCACATTTCTGTATCTCTCTATATTTCTGAGATGAAGTATTATGTACACTATTTCCATTATTGTCCTCATCTTTGTTGCCATATTTATCACAACTTTTCGGTCGTTGTACGTCCCGGCCTTCCTCAGGTGGCTGGAATATCGGACTGAACATTTATTTTCACTCGCTGGGGTAGACTGTTCTTGTTATTAATGGATGTCAGTTAGCAGGTATATCCTGTTAATTCCCTACTCCAAGTTCTCCACTGCCTTAACCGGGTATTGAACTCACACTTATGTCACTGGATCTAACCAAAGCCTTTATCCACTGTGCCATGTGTCCTTAAGCACAAATAATAAATTGACACATGTAAAGGATACATTTATGTGTGATTATAATAACAAAAACAAACACACACACACACACACATACATATATATATATATATATAATTCGTATATATAAGAGTGTGTGAGTGTGTGTACGCGCGCATACTTCTATGTGCGCGCGTCTGTGTGTGTGCGTGTTTCTGCGTTCGTGCGTGTGCGTGTGTGTGTGCGTACTTTTCTGCGTGTGTATGTCTGTGTATTTTAAGGAAAGAGAAAACATGCCTAACATAACAAAAATTGCCTTTTTCCCCCACAACCCTCCCATCCCTATATATGCCTACTTCTCCCCGGATCCCTTCCCACTTAAAACTATATCCTCACAGACTACGCCCCGCCAATCCGTCCGGCAGGGAACGGCACGGGTGGGTGGAAAAAAAAGCTACAACAACGGCCAACATTGGACCCCGAACGAAGTGTTTTAATTCCATTAGAAATTGGCGGTTGTAGTTGAGAAATAAAAATAGTTGACAAACAAAAAGGCATTGCCTGGGGTTGTTTGTTATGGCAAGGGTATGGAAGGACGGACGGAGCAAAATGTGATAGGCGCCAGGATTACTTAACATTACGGTTTAGTGATTGCCCCGTATAAATCTATAGAAAACTATCTTTTTTCTTTTATTAATGCCATGTTCTTTCAGAACGTAGGAGATCATGACTCTTCACACACTTCTTTTCTTTATTATCTATGAATTTTCTATGCATTATTCACATTCCACACCATTTCAAATAAAAGGTTATGAAGGAAACCCATATCAATACTGGAAGATGCAATAACAGCTACTGTACTTGAGAAGCCTGTTTTCTTGAAAAATTGTTTTAAGACAAAGATTTTATAAATTTCAACCCAAAACAGTACTGGCTGCTCGATCAATAAATGCCAAATGTTTCCTTGTATTATGTGTGTAAGTGTATAATAATCCTACTTTGTCTATATAGGATTCAAATGATTATGTATAAGTGTGTGTGTAGTAGTAGTAGTAGTAGTAGTAGTAGTAGTAGTAGTAGACATTAGGTTTGGTAGCTTTTGCATGTTGATTTGGGAACGTACTTACGTACATACAGTTTGTTTTAAATAAACATACGTTAAATTGTATAAGAATGGATTCAATAATGGTAGGTGATGTAATATAATATTTTTGGTATGTGTTTATAGTTGGCATTTTTTTTATTAGACGTAAAGAATTAGGCTCTTTTGTTAATTAAGGTGGCATTTGGAAAATAAAATTCATGGCCAGTTTTATTCCTGTATATTTCGAGAGAGTTTGAATGGTTGTCTAATCGTAAACGTCTTTTATGTTCGTAAATACGGGCTTTTTGATTTCGTGATGTCTCTCCAATATAAATACTTTTACATTGTAAGTAATTTATTTGTATCGGAATTCTGAATTAGTGTTGGATTTATTTTACTTACAAATTATATCTCCAATTGTCATAGACGTGGTGGTAAAGATCCTAACATTTAGGATAACTAATTTACTTACATGTAATGGGCACAGGTGAATGATTGATTTATAAGTGTGCAAAATGGGTTCTGTCAATAAAAATTGTCTGGCATGATACAGTGAACCAAGTTTCTTAGTAGCATGCCTTGCAACTTATTCCATATAAACATTCTACTAAATGTCAGTGGAAAACGTGAGATTCAGAAGATGCAACGAATTGCTCTTGTGGGGCAAGTCATGCTGACGGAAGGCAAATAGGCTTCTCTATGCTGATTAAAATATAGCAGTTTCGTTTTGGGGGTGCTAAATAGAAAAGGGGGGATGATAACGGGCAAAAACTGCTTGAGGCAACTAAAGAAGGGAAGCTATAGAGAACCATGATCACAAATGTCATGAACAAACATGGTACATAAAAAGAAGAAGAGTATTTAAACAGGGATAGATCGATTTTTTGTTGCTTGCCTGAATTTAATCAGCTGGTCATAATCACGAGGAACTGATAAAGTATGCATCACTGTTTATGAGCGAAATTATTTGGGGAGGGCCGTGGCCCAGTGTTGAGAGCGTTGTTTTTTTTTTTTTGTTTTTTTTTGTTTTTTTGGGGGGAGGGGTTGATTTTTGATTTTGTAATTATTATTTTTCAAGAAAACAACAGGATGACTTGTGAGACCATCTAAATGGACGGAGGGGGTGTGTACCTGATCCGAAGGTATTTCTAAGTAGGATTTACCTGCATGGTGAAACCCAGGTAGAAATTGCTGTTGTCATCAAAACCCGTCACCATATCGCATTCATTTGGCTATGATGCATGACTATTGCCATAGTGGATGTCATGATGAGGATATTTGCATTCTTGTATTTGACCCAGCCTGAGTTTGTTGGCTTGCTACTCTCTAACTCAATAATAATAATAATAATAATAATAATAATCAGAAGAAGAAGAAGAAGAAGAAGAAGAAGAAGGAGGAGGAGGAGGAAGAGGAGGAAGAGACAAGTTGATAGAGACAAACCCCACACCCATCAGTGGTTATGTAGTTCAGGGTAAAAATTACCAAGCGGACAATATTGAAAATTTGTATTAAACCGAAATACAGATTCTGTGATAAATATCTAGAAACAATTGACTATCTTGTATCAGGTTGCACGGTTTTAGCGCCCACTGAATAGAAAACTAGTTATGATAGAATTGATGAATTCTCGAGACCACACGAGAAATCATCCCCTATATAAGAAAAATTTCAGATAGAGTATATCTGTAAAAGGACAATATGAATAAAGATAAAATAAATGGCCACAAAAATACTAAAATGTTGAAAGAAAACGGTTCAAACCCTAACCTCATGTTATTCAAAAAATATATAACACATAATTCAATCTGAAATTAAATAAAATTAAATACTAATTTGCATATAAAAATAAAAAATACAACGAGTCACATTTGGTTTATTGCACATTGAATTGTATCACTTCATGTTCGTGAACTTTTTCGTTAATCTGATGAATATTCGTGAGCACTCTTATACTTAAAAATTTTGAAAAAGCAATAATATTTATGCGCTTGTATATATATATATATATATAAGTGAACATAAAAGTCAACACTTAGAGACGACAGTCTGTTTCATGCTAGACGCAATCGTCAGGCCACGTGTGCTGTTATTTTTCTCGACTATTTATATATACGGGTCAGTGGTGCATTGTGGGTAGTCTATTTTGGCGGTTATTTTACAGGAAGTCGTTTATTTGTTTATTTATTTATTTATTTGGGTTAAATTACTTTGCTGGTTATTATTTATTTTTATTTTTTATTTCTATTTTCATTTTTATTTCATATATATTTATTTTTTATTTTAATTTTAATCGATGTTTTATCAACATAGTAAAAATTTGTTTATATCGCTTATTTAATAGTTTTGTTTTGGTTTGAGAAGATAATTAAAGCTACTTATTCAATTTTGGGGTTGATTGTTGTAGTTTATTCTAATTATTATTTTCGCGGGAGCAGTTTTTAATTTCTTTATTACTTCATTTATTTATTTGGATTGATTGTCTTTATTTGTGTTTTTCTAACTGTTAATTTATCGGGATCGGTTTGTTTGTTTATATATTTATTTAGATGAATTTATATTAGTCTATTTTACTTGTTTTGTATTATTTATTTATTATACTGTATATTTTCATGAAACAGACTGTCGCCTCTCAGTGTTGACTTCTATGTTCACTTTTATATTTACACACGCTATATCTCTGATATTGAGCACTTTATCCTATAAATATAGCGCACCTTAAGACAATATTTCTTCATATATATATATATATATATATATATATATATATATATATATTTGTAAATATATTAAATTGTGCGGTATGTATATTATACCATAAAGAAGTAATTATACAAAGTATTAATTAGCAATGTTAATGTGCTTAATGGTGAAATCACTTCTCTAACAAGATTTAATGAGATATTAACTTTATTTTATCTATTAACATTTATTTCGCCTTGGTGTTTACCTGTAAATGGAAACATTACGCCCTGAAGATGACAATTTGAAATTGTCGAAAGTACTCGGCCCATGATCACCAATTCTATCTGACAACAATTCAGATATTAGTATTGTGTTATTCAAGGAATTGATAGTAAGTTAATGTCTCATTAAGTCTTGTTAGCGAAGTGATTTCATCATTAATCACATTAGCATTGCTAATTAATTCTTAGTATAATTACTTATGATAATTTATATACAGCACAATTTAATATATTTACGAAAATAAGATCCGCAGTACATTAAGAATCTAATATAATATATATATATATATATATATATATATATATATATATATATATATATATATATATATATATCAGTGTGAGACTTCATATATTGGTGTTCATATAGTTTGTTTCGTGTAGTTTGATTGATAGTCGACAATGATATCATTCCAGAACATCATTCTGAATATCGATTGAATGAATTATCAATTTGTCTTTTCAGTTTTCCCGCGTCATTTCCTCAAAACTGAGTTTATTCTTGGGGCTGGCAAGTTTTGTCATAAAAAGAATCGATGATGTTAAGAAGCGAATAAGTAAATTATTTTTGAATTTTTCATCTGGTTCAGCTTCAATAAAGAAAATAGAAAATAGATTTCTTAAAATATCGGGTCCTTTACCGTTTCTGTTCTTACTTTTTATATATATATATATATATATATATATATATATATATATATATATATGTGTGTGTGTGTGTGTGTGTGTATGTGCGCGCATGTGTGTATGCGTGTGTGTGTGTGTTAGTTTGGCGCGAAATTCCACAATGTCTCGTTTATATACCAGCAGAATATAGGATATAAATTCAGAATAAAACTGTTTAAAAGATTGATGCGAATTCACTTTGTTAGAAAGAAATATAGATAGGCGCATACAGAGAGATGGAGAGAGAGAGAGAAAGAAAGAGAAAGAGGGAGAGAGACAGACAGAAATATGGAAGGCTGAGAAAATAGAAGAGGTGTAGGGAGAAGGAAAAAGTAAGTGTGGAAAAGATTCACACACATATACATGCATACACACATAGATAGATAGAAAGATTTGAACAGACTGAGATAGATAGATTTGAACAGACTGAGATAGATAGATAGATAGATAGATAGATAGATAGATAGATAGATAGATAGATAGATATTAAACAGACTGAGATAGATAGATAGATAGATAGATAGATAGATAGATAGATAGATAGATAGATAGATAGATTTAAACAGACTGAGATAGATAGATTTGAACAGACTGAGATAGCTAGCTAGCTAGCTAGCTAGCCAAATAGATAGATTTGAACAGACTGAGATAGATAGATAGATAGATAGATAGATAGATAGATAGATAGATAGATAGATAGATAGATAGATAGATCATCTTTTCATCAAACCACTCATACAATTTACAATATAAAGTAGTAACCATCGACTAGTGATGGACTCGCATGCCATATTCTAGGAACTTGTCTTATATGGACTTTACATATACCAACCAGTTTACCAGTTTAACAAAAATAAATCCAGTGATATAACTTTAGCTTCTTGATTGGAATATTTAAGCTACATTGCGGCTTTAAATGTTCTAGGTCCGACCAAGAAAGAATTATTCCAGAAAAAATTATATTAGTTGGCCATTCGGTCAGATATGCGAAACCTTTCAGTCAGGTGTGCTTTACCAACAGTCATGCTATGATAGGCGTCTATTATAGACATTCACTAAGTTGACCTTTGTCTGACTCAAGGTTAAATTAGTAGAGAAATAAACTCACTATAACAGAGAACTTTTGATCTGATGGCCGCTCTCTGTCGTATTGGAGAGAATTGCATGGTTCAATGACTCTGAGAGCGATGACGGCGCGAGTTCTAAACTCCCGATAGGGCCACCATTGGCGGAAAAGTTGAAAAGCGAGGACCTAGACCAAGTCACTTAAGATAGCTTACTGAATGAGATGTGAGACATGAATGTAAAAGGAAGTGGTTGGAAGTTGAGATTATGAAAATAAAGCGAATATATAACGACTGACCGTTGCTTTGTTTCGGGGAAGCATTCACAATGAAATCTGTTCCACAAACTAATAGTTTGGTTTTTTTTAGAAAAAGCCGCTCGTCATGGGTATGACGATAAACTACATCCGGCAGCAAGGGAGGTTTTGAGGAACGTGGAACCATCTCATAATTGCCATTATTCCCAGGTCCACCCTGACCCAGGATGGTAGCACCTCTTAGGGCCCCACCTATGGGCAAATAGTGAACTCCCAAAACAAAAACAAAACACAATGAAATTATAAAAGTAGCTTATTTTTATAAATCCACGAGCATTATACATTTTTATATATAAACATTATCAACAATACATTTTTAAAGCAAAATGACCAACAATAGTAGAATTATCAACAATATATTTTATAGCAAAATGGCCAACAATATATTTTATAGTAGAATTATCAACAATATAATTTATAGCAAAATGGCCAACAATACATTTTGTAGTAGAATTATCAACAATATATTTTATATCAAAACGACCAACAGTACATTTTATAGTAGAATTAGCAACAATATATTTTATAGCAAAATGGCCAAAAATATATTTTATAGTAGAATTATCAGCACTATATTTTATAGCAAAATGGCCAACAATACATTTTATAGTAGAATTATCAACACTATATTTTATAGCAAAATGGCCAAAAATACATTTGTAGTTGAAGGCGTTCAAAATATTTAGATTTCGGTATTAAATAACCCATAGAGGTTCATATGACGCTAAGCAATCAAACAATCATCCAAACAAACAACTAACCAACATAAAAGAATTCATTCATGAAATTAATACTTTATATTTTACAATTTCTTAAAGAAATCAGTCTATATTCCAAAATATAACTGCAACGTTAAACACCCATATCCCCTCCTCTATTAATTATTTCCAGACAAACATGTGTATGTACAAAAGCTGATTGTCACCTACCCCGTCCTGGGTATGACGATAAACTACACCCTCGTTCTAGGTAAGACGATAAACTACATCTGACAGCAAGGCCTCTGATCAGGAGGTTTTGAGGAGCAAAATTGCTCTTAATTGCTGGTGTTCCCAGGTCCACCCTGACCCAGGGTGGGTAGCACCTGTTAGGGTCCCACCTATGGGCAAATAGTTAACCCCGAAACTGGTGTAAAAATGGGTTTTAATACCAGGAATACATTCTAAAAAAAAATTACCCGCAATAATTTTAAAAAAAATATTACCAGCAATACATTTTTGGTAAAAAAGAATATTACCAGCAATACATTTTTGAAGGAAAAATATTACCAGCAATAAAAATTTTGTCGGCATTAAATTACCTATTCAGGTTGATATACCGTAAAACACAACAAACCAAACCTATCATCTATCATGTATTCAATTGTGAAAGCAGAATAACATATATCATATTTACTTCAAAGCTCCCAAGAAAATTAAATTTCGTCATGAAGCAGTTGATATGCTGTTAAACAGTCAAATCAATCGATCAGAATAAGCCGTCTGAATGAAACGTCCTCTTTACAATTTAAATACAGGGGAAATGAGGGTGGTTCGATTCCGTGGATGTCGCATATTGTGACCTAGCTGTAAGGTATAGAATGGTGGAACTAAAAAATGGAGAATTTGCCGTAGAAATAGCAAGAGAGTAAATCCAAATGTGACAATTGCGTCTGAAGGGAAGAGGTAGCAGAGTGGAAAATAAATAATCTCTCACTAGACTGTGTAAACAATTTTGAACCCTACAAGGCTGGAAGATTGGACAGCGCCAGTCCATAAATGGCAGCAATGCTCTATTTTTGGTCAAATGTATCTTTTATAAAGACAAAACATGACAGAAGACACCAAGTAATTTTTGGTAATCGTTTGGTAAAAAATGGAGGTGATGAGACCACACAGTCAAAAGAAATGATAACAGATGGAGTAAAAGGTTGGTTGACTCTTACCAAATGGATAGAAAGCGTATTAGAAAAAGATCAGACACAAGGTGGAGAGGTGAGATTGATTAAGGACGGTCAATGGAGGTGGTCAGTATGGCACAACCAAAAGAAAGGATAACAGATGGAGCAAAAAGTTGGTTGACTGATACTAAATGGATAGAAAACAAATTAGGAAAGGATAAGACAGAAGAGAGTGGATAAGAGATGTTAATGTGGGCATTTTAGATTTAGCTCGTAATTTCTGGTAAATAATCGACACCTGATGAAAAAGAATCTAAAATGTTATCAAAGCGAATTTTATTGTTCTTTAGTGTCAAATCCTTTGTGTCAAAACCTTTATTTTAGTGTATGTCAAGACCCTTTTAAATACTAAATCTCACTCAATAGTAGGCACGGGAGCCACTCAAAGTAGAGGATTACTGTTGAAGTGGTTATGACGATTGAAGGGTTATATGAAAGAAAAAGACATACTTGGAAGTGAATATTATGAGGATAAGGAGGATAGATAACAACTGACCGTTGGCCTGTAGAAAGTGATGAAGTTTCGACCCTGTGTATGTAGTATGGTTAGTTCTGGCTGTCTAAGGCCGAACTGGTAGAACTGAGGAATGTAGCTCGTCTGAAAGTCTGAGATGGAAATAGCGATAGCGTAGTAAGAGGCTAGAAACGTTCTGTCTGAAGGAAAAGACTTGGAGAACCTTTTTTTCTCCATTCCTCCCTTACTTACCATTTTATTCCTAAGAGAAATATGTACACAGATAAAACCGGAAAATAATATAACTGGCAATTGGGCTGCACGTAGAGAGGAAATGATTCATTCTAGAATTGCTAGGGTAAATTTGTGAAACAATGACATCAAAAATTGAAATGTCTTTCAACTCAGTTAATAGTTTCTCTCTCCGATGTCAATATCACCGATTCATACCACTTATTAAATAAGTCATTTTTTTTTGGCCTACATCTGTTTCAAAGTCTTACAGTAAACCGACTGAAGAGGCCTGAAATCAGATATCTGATGGAAATGAAATTTGGTGCATGAATTGTTGAGCAAACTTGATTCAAATGATTATAATTATTGTGATCATTTGACTTGGATTAGATTATGTGTTAAAGGAATGAAAAAAAAACGAATAAAGTGTTTGATAATTGTTCAAAATCCGATTTGGCCAGGTACAGATATGTATCAGTGGTTTAGGAAGACAACCAAAGGATGAGCTAATGTCAGAGACAGAGAGATACATATAAACATTGAGATAGCTATCTAGCTAGATAGATAGATATTAATTGAGTGCTCGATTTTTTACGGTTTATCAACCAGGAATCTGATTTGGTCAGATAAAATGAGTATAACTAGTCGATGAAGATAACGGAATGATGCTTAATGTTAGGGATAGACAGGTATCTATCTATCTATCTATCTATCTATCTATCTATCTATCTATCTATCTATCTATCTATCTATCTCAGACTCATCCCCACCTCTCTCTCTATGTATATATATATACTTGTTTTCTTATATATATATTTGTTTATATGTATGTATCTATCTATGTCAGTCTCTTCCCTATCTCTCTCTCTCTCTCTCTCTCTCTATATATATATATATATATATATATATATATATATATATATATCAATCTATCTATATGTATGTATGTATCTATCTCAGTCTCTTCCCTATCTATCTATCTATCTATCTATCCTAGTCTCTTCCCTATCTATGTGCAAAAACTTTCTGAAGGCGGCTATCTTGGAACGTTTATGAGAATCACCTGTTCCAGGCATGCCAGAATGCTGCTATCAAGGCTAAGGGCGATTTTGTTGAAAAACAAAGCTTAAGCATCACGAATTCATTTGAACAAGTTTTATTAAAATTGACTGATAATGTCTGTCTATCAAACTCATATTCTCCTTGAGTCAATTTAAACTGACGCCTATATTTCTTCCATATTGTGACGATTTTGTTTGGAGATACTACTTTCAGATGAAAGCATGAAAATTTTCCAACATATTTCAGTGAAATTTTTACTCTCTTTAGGGGCTTGTTGAATCGTATTTTACATATTTGTATAGGTTAAACAGAAGTGAGAAAGTGTATAGTAAACTAATAGATCGGCAAGTAGTTGACTAATGATCACGTGAAAGAGAATAACACAATAAAACAATATGGCGTCGCCGATAGGATGTTTAAGTCGCTTGGATGAACCAGAATTTTTAGAGAAAAAATGGCTAAAAACATGAACAACAACCAGACAAGAGAGAGAGAAAAATGAAATAACTGATATCTTTCTAGCTTCGGAAGGTTGTAAAGCTATAATGAAAATTTCTGTTATGGCATACACCAAACAATTGGAGAATAATAATAGAACGCTTGTACCTATTTGTATATGTTAAGTAGAAGATTTATCAAGTGTGTAACCAACTAAGAGACAGGAAAATAGTTGACTACTGATTAGAACAACACAACACAATACAACACAACACAACACAACACAATATAACACAACCCAATGCAACAACGCCGTATGACAATAATAGAAAGCTTGCATTTTAATCAGTTAAACAATATTAGATACTGTAATTCCGCCTTCAGATTATATGAACATTCTAGACAGATATAAAAACGTTTATATAGGTGCCATTATTTTTCCTAGATTTAGCATTCTTTAAAGTAATATTCGTCTTACGAATTCTATGAGAGATAATATGAAGAGAGTTCGCTTAAACAAAAGAGATTTCATTCAACTTATATTGTCAATAAATATAAAGTTATTGAACATATTTTACAAATGCAGTGGACTGGTAAATAAGATTGTATCTATTTGCATATGTTAAGTAGAAGTGAGATAAAGTGTATCGTAAATTAAGAGACAAGTATAAAGTTGGCTACTGATCACGTGTCATAGAACAACCCAATACAATACTTTCTAAAAACGTAGTTTATAATAATAGTTGACATATATGGAAAAGCCGGTTTCACCTGGCGTATTGTGAATAATTTTAATTCTGTTTCTTCAAGTTTTCGTATAGGTTGTCACATATACAAATCAAATTTATAGACAAAGAACTGTCCTAACATTTTTGTTTGGGTTTTTTCGACTATCTTTGGTCATCATCAGGAACATTAATATTATTAGTTATAACAATTTTTTTATTACCTTTATGCTGGCATTTGTAGGAACCCTACATTTCTTATTCAAATATGTATCTATATAGGCACTGAGGACCTCCTTGACAGGCTTAGCTCAGAAATAAATATAATATGGGAACTGTGAATAAAGAACGAAAGGCAAATCTTCAATAGCAGTAGCAGAAGCAGTTGCTACCTAATCAGCAGGCTGGCTACGTTTAAAGTTCCAACTTCACGACCTAAAATTTTTACTACAGATAAAAGCACTGGTTTATGAATTTGGTGACATAGTGGTTGTGAGTTCAATCATTCGTTCGAGCAAAAAAAATAAAAATAAAAATAAGAACTAGACGAGATATCCCTAGACATGAGCAGTGGAACGAGAACGGTCTAACCCCGTAGATTAAATAAAGTGTTCAGTTCAGAATGTAAGTTATCTAACTCGATATACAGCTGAGGAAGGCCGAAAGGCACAACGGCCGAAACATTGTGATAATAACAACAAAGGCGAGGAAAATAGTCCGAATACAAATAGAGTAAATAAAAGTGTCTTCCAAAAATCACGCAACAATTGACAGAAAATGTATACTTGCGAAATAGCAACCAGGAAGACTTTGCATGACATCATCTTCCATAATTCGACCAATAAAATTTCTTAATATATTGTCACATACAGAAACATGATTCCATTTGATAAATAAATATAAAATTGACAAGGTTATCAATGGTAATACGACTTTTGGAACATCCTCTATATATATATATATAGGGTGTTCCAAAAGTCGTATTACCATTGATAATCTTGTTAATATATATATATATATATATATATATATATATGTACAAGTGACGTCATTGGTAGGACTGGTAAAATAAGACAACATTAAACACAATATGTTTAATTAGAAGAGATGGCATATTAAAATGTGTTTAAAAGTTAATATCTTCTTCAGTTGCAATAAAGTCTTGCGTGCAATTACAGTGTAACTTTAAAAAACAGTCCAACATATGAAGCAATTGGTACAGAATACACGTACATTTAAATTAGTTTTAATCGCTATATTTTATGATATTTAACCATCAGAGTGAATGAAATATAGTTGGTTAATAAACCCTCCCCGTAATTTCGTTGGTTTCAAAAAAAGCTCGCCTTATATTTTTCTTGAATAATAAACCCTCCCGTGATTTCATGCTTTCTACAAACAGCCAAACATATAATATCGCCCTTTAATTATGAACCCTCCCTAAAACGTAAGTGAAAAAAGAATTCTTGTCTGAAATTCTTGTCTGAATTTTGCTAGACGGGATCTTTTAATCATTAAATTGAATACAGACTTAAACTTTTTCTGAATATATGAATTTCTTCAAAGTTGTTTATGGGCTATTTTTTTATTTTATTTTTTGAATGAAACAAAAATGGACTGTTTCTTTCTGCTAAAATAACTGAA
>CAHIKZ030001202.1:2095000-2130000 GCA_903632075.3 Acanthosepion pharaonis
TATATTTTTTTATATATATATATATATATATATATATATATATATATATATATATATATAAAAAAAGAGGTTATAGTAGTTCCAACGAGAGAAAAGTGTGTATATTAAAAAGAAGAAAAACCGCAAACGTTTTTGGCTGTAATGTGTATTTTTAAAATATATTATTTTCCATAATTTTGCTACACGTGTTTCCGGTCTCGTGACCTTCATTATATATATATATATATATATATATATATATATATATATTAATATATATATTTAGCCAACAGGAATTCGTCCAAATAAGTTATTATATATATATATATATATATATATATATATATACAGTGTAACCCGGATATAAGAGAGTTGTCGGAACCGGAGAAGCAGTTTCTTATATCCGGGTTTCTCTTATATCCGGGTTTGGTCTATTTTGTTTAGGTAAGTATGGGAACACTTTGGGACCAGAGAAAATCTCTCTTATATCCGGGTTTCTCTTATATCCCGGTTTCTCTTATTTCCGGGTCTCTTATATCCGGGTTACACTGTATATATAAATAAATAATTTGTGAAAAAAGTATTCGTACAATACAAAAGAGAATACCTAATCTTCATTAAATACTTTGTAGAATAGCCATTATTCACTTCTACAGCAGTCAACTTCTTCTTGTAGTTCCCAATTAAACATTTGCAAATTTTAGTTGGTATTTTGTTCCATTCTTTTTCACATATGGTCTTCAGATCTTGGATGTTTGTTTGAGCTCTCGATTGGATTTTAATTTTCAAATAACACCAAAGATTCTCAATTAGGTTTAAATCTGGGGACTGACTTGGCCATTTCAGGATATATACATTATTTTCAGCAAGCCATTTTTTCGTACATTTTGAAAGTGGCCTTCCGATCATTATCTTGTTGGGCTTTCATTCTACCATCTATTACTGATATGTTGCCAGTATCTTTTGCAGAAAAACATCCCCAAACCATGATGCTGCCGCCACCAAATTTCACATTTGGAACTGTGTTCTTTTATTTAAAAGCATCGCCATCTTTCCTCCATACATGATTTCTAGAATAATTCTCTTTTCCAATACGATTTTTCCTTATCCTTATGTTCACGAACGAATTTCAACCTGGAATCTCTGTGTCTTTTCAATAACAGTGGAGTTTTCCGAGGAGAGCGTGACTTCAGATTGTTCCTATGAATTTTATTGCTTAGTGTCCGTTTAGTGACAAAGATTCCTAATAAAAGCAAATCCTCCTGTAACACTTGACGAATAACCTTTGGATTTTGTTTGATTTGACACATTAATTTCCTCAAAGATTTGAAGAAATCTTCCATGGAGCATCTGTTTTTCTTTGGTTTGCAACAGTTTTGAGTTTTTTATACCTTGCAATGAACGAACTAATGGTTGTAAATGGAATATTCAGGTTGTCTGAGATTTCCCTGTAACTTTTACCTTCTTTCAAGAGCTTAACAATCAGTTCTTTTTTTGCGAATTTGTCAATTCTTTCCTTTTTGCCATGATGATAACCTTCTTGCACGAATATCAATTGCAAAATGTTTTGTTTGTATTTTTTAGGTGAAAAATAACTATTGGTAACGTTTTTGAAACATTCTAGAATATTCCACTTGAATAATCTAGAGTATTAAAGCAATTTAAAAGTTTTAAAATCTGAAATTTGCATTGTACAAATACTCTTTTCATCCATTAAAATATATAAATGCGATTTATTTCTATTAAATCAAATTTTGTCAGTTTTCTATGCATATTTAGTTATTATACATCTGTGTAAAGTTAATTATATGAAAAGTATGTTTATTTATTAGTTGGAAATAGAATAAATTAAACATTTGTATGTGTACGAATATTTGTTTCCCCGCACTAGGTAGGTGGCTGGTTTGTTTTTTCTTTCATTTTTTTTGTCTTGATTTTCATGATTTTTCTTCTGCATCTTTTCTCATTTCATGTTTTGCTTTGTCAAGTTCAGTGTAGCTAGAGTTGTTCTTGTTCCCTTTACCAACAGCTTCTTTTATTTTGATTATATATATATATATATATATATATATATATATATATATATATATATAATTTTATTTATTCAAAAAATTATAACATAATCATGTTATAACATCACTACAAAAATACACATTTTGTTTCAACACTCCTGGTGTCTTCTCAAGTGATGGTGTTGTTATTTAACACACCATCATCATTTTTTAATAAATAATATTTGCTCTATTCTGTATTGAGCACTCTTTTAAGAATAGTGCTTTTGGTTATTAGATTTTATTCACCATATTGATATATCTTTTAATCCTATCTAAGTTTTCGTCTTACATAAGCCATTATCAAAGATGACAATTACTTTTCAATATATCAAACAATACACGGAACAATAATGATAATCTGATTTTGTTGCATGAAAAATTTCAAAGCAACGACTAACTCGTGCATACGAGACGCGGAAGCGAAAATCGCATCGCTGCTCGTGACGTCACACATGACCACCCGAGAGTGAAAACGAGAAGTATTAAGTATGGGAAGCCGTTCGTATAAACCAATGGCTTCAGTTATCGATTACAGTCATTTAAGAATATTTGGGGAGATTTCATAGTTTATTTTGTTCAGGTTAGGTTTCAACTGTTTTATGTATATAGGTTCAAGAATTTTTAGTTTTTGTTTATTGTTTTCATGTTTAAGTATAGTTGTGTTTTCAACGAGGACTTTCCGGAATTGTGTACGCGGCCAGGCATGTTGTTTTAAATGCCTAAAAATGTTATATTATTATTCAAATGTAGAGTCAAGCATTGTGAAAGCGAGTTTGTGGTGTGACTTAAACATAAATCAATGAAAAATTGCTGCATATATACACACACAATATATATATATATATATATATATATATATATATATATATATATATATATATATATGACGTCATACATTAAGAAATGGACAAAGTCCGACAATTTATTAAAGACATTTTTATGTTTATGTATCTATAAAAGAATGTTAAACATAAAATGTCTTTTTTATATATATATATATATATATATAGGAATGAATTTTTTAGTTTATTAATCTGACATATCATTAATTTTTTTCTTTAAACTTTATTTTTAATGTATACTCATATTTGAGTAGATGCTCTGTTTTTATTTATTTATTAAACAATATATTTATTTATTTACATCGACCTAAACTTTTTCTAAGGTTCCGCTTTGCTAAGATTCCTCTACCAGTGTTTTTCTCACAAGACTTTTCGAATATTCAGTTAGGTAGATATAAAAAAATAAATATACTGATTAATAAATAAATAAAAACATACAATCTACTCAAACATGAGTATCCATTAAAAATAACGGTTAAAACACACACACACACACACACACACACACACATATATATATATATATATATATATATATATATATATATATATATATATATATATATATATAATAGGCGTGCTTAGAGCTAAGTAAATCGGATGTCACATATCTATGTTGAATCAAGAGTACCTCTCTTTCGTCTGGCCACTTGTTGATCGCTGAGATTGGGGCGGATATTAAACCCCAAGTCCATCTCCCTCCAATGATAGAATACGTGCCATTGGGTGTTTAGGTGGAGAATGAAGAAAAGAGAGAAGCCATTTTCTCTTCTACGTCGCATTTCTTTATCTTGGGAAGATGTGTGAAAGCCTTATTGAATATTACATTGGAAGAAAAATCAAAGGCGTTAAGACTGATACAAAAGAATTCAGATAGATAGATAGATAGATAGATAGATAGATATGAACAGAATAACAGATAGATAGATTGATCAGACTAAGATAGATAGATAGATAGATAGATAGATAGATAGATAGATATGAACAGAATGAGAGAGAGAGAGAGAGAGAGAGAGAGAAGGGATAGATAGATAGATAGATAGATAGATAGATAGATAGATAGATAGATAGATATGAACAGAATGAGAGAGAGAGAGAGAAGGGATAGATAGATAGATAGATAGATAGATAGATAGATAGATAGATATGAACAGAATAAGATAGCTAGATAAATAGATAGATAGGAACAGAATAAGATAGATAGATAGATAGATAGATAGATAGATAGATAGATAGGAACAGATTGGACTTGTTAGCTAGCTAGAAAGATAGATTTAAGAGACTGAGATAGATAGATAGGAAAAAAGTGAGATATTAAATCAAAAGCAATACAAATAAAAAATGATTAATTATTGATAATGCTTCATGTAATAAGAAATCCGAATAATGTTGCTACTACTGATAATAATAATAGTGTAAATAAAGAAAGTGAAATGAAGATAAAAGAAATCCTTGTTAATATCCTTATTCAGAGAATAGCAAATGGACTTTTCTTACAAATAATATTTAACGGTTCAAATTTTTTCATCAAACCAAAGCTCGAGAGTGTTCGTGTGCTAAATTCGACATTTTTTATGGAAACCAAAATGAATATCTCAACCAAAAATCAATTTTTTTAGAAAAATAGAAAAAGTGACATGCCGGTTATAATAATCAAAAGACAATTCATTCAAAGAAGCCGCCATCAGTATCTACCAAGGGGTCTCGATCCGACCCCGGAATCTGGCACTTCACATTGTCCCTTAGGAAAGCCTCAATCTTGTCGATCAGCTGGATCTTGGTGTTTTAGCCAGTACGGTTCGTGTCTCTCTCAACCGCGACTCACACATAATAATCCATGCGATTACAATGGTGGAAGTTAGGGGGAAGATGTTGTGTCTAGTGAAGTCGTAAAACTTACAACCACTTCTGACTCTTCCTGGAAGTGTGGCAGGGAATTGAATCTTGCTGCCATTCTTATAGTCTTCCAATCAGCTACTCTCTTCAACAAAAGGCTTCCCCTCAATTCTTAGCAATTCCACATAGATATCCGAACTGAGCCTGTTGAAATATGTGAGCGATGGCCTGGCATCACCCTCACTGGAGACACAACCTAAAAGCCATCACGGTTTGGGGAAACTTGGTTCTCATGACACTAGGAACGTGTCATGAGGATCAAGTTTCCTCAAACTTGTAGGCAAGCAGTCTGTTGTTCTGGATGTTGTACAGCTTGTCCGGACAAAACTTCTTTACATCAGAGAAGAACCAGATTGTCCCTGGTTCAAAAAGATGTTTTACCTTGTTTAGAAGTCTCTTTGCCATTGTCAGGCGGCTTTTCCTAGACTTTTCTGTAAGAAGTTAACATTTACAACTCTTGTATGACTAGAAGGTCCTCATTCAAGGCTAGCTTCATGGTAGAAATAGCAACACCCTCTTCCCAAGCCAAATCCCGCATTCTCTTGCTTGGGTCTTCCATCACTTTCTCCTGCAGTAGCTGGATGAATTCTGGTGTATGGCGTCAATCAGAGCGCCTGCTGTGTTCTTTCCTGCAAGCCCCGAGTCTCGTAGTCTCCGTTGCAGGTCTCCATTTTAGGCCTTATTGTTTTCACGATATTCAAAGAGCATTGAGCACCTGTCATAATTGCGGCATTTTGATTCCCAGTACGAATCATCATGATACAGGTGAACTCTTTTCCAATTTAAAGGTGGCTTCCCCTCGTCAATATCAATTAATTTTGACATCTCTAAAATTGTAGTAACTTGGTGCCGCAATGTCGTTCACTGTTTACAGATATTCCAAACCAATTTAAAAAAAAACATTAAATTCTGTCAAACTCTGCCCGGACATCCTGTATATATGGGGAATAACAAACACATACATTAGTCTTCTAACTATAGTTGGGTTTAATGATATATAAACATAAAAGGAGTCGTGTGCAAAACAATACACTCAATACATTATTAATACATCGTAATAGGTCTGGCTATAATATCCGCTTAAAGAATCTAGTTTTAATTAAAAGAGAATGAATTTATTAAAATGTCTATATATTGAAAGTACACTAACTTCGGAATATTCTACAATAAAAAAATTTTCAAAATCATTTAACCAGTATATGTTCCTCAAGCAACAAATGCTGATAAAATATGGAATATTTTAAAACAATAATCATAAAATAAAAAAAATAACATTGAAGAAGAAAAACCGTACGTCGAATATATCCTTGTGAGTCACCCTAAGTGGTGTGTAAATAGTCTATTATGATTCACAACCATTATGGAATTTTTTTTGAAATTTCGTACATCAACAACTGCCGTATTTACAGAGGATAATTCGTAATTTGGAGAAGATGATGGACAAACGCAATAGACACAAAGTGTCTATAGTCTTTAATAAGATATGTTTTAATTAACAATTGCTACCTAAGTACAGTATATATATATATATATATATATATATATATATATATGGGTGCATGTGTGCGTATACACTTGTGTGTATACGTGTGTTTGGGTGTGTGTGTGTGTGTAATATAATTCTTGAATTCTTAAAGCTTGTTTCGTATTCTTTATGGCGATGCGTGTTCCCCATTCTGGACTTTAATTTCCGCATAGTCAATATCTAGACCGTTGAACAAGTGATCCGAATAAAACGAGAGACGACGAAGAAAATGGAGGAGGCCAGGCTAGGTAGCGGAAAAGGCGTGGGTGGGTGCGGAACAAAGAATAAAAGGTGGCAAAGGGTGGACGGTGGAACGTTTGCCAGAGAATTCCTTGCAATGAGACTTCAACCTGGCATCATAGCACGACTCAAGACGAACACTAAACAAAGGGATCCTCTCATACGGAAAAATTACTGGCTGAAGCACAAAGAACTGAAAAATGCATACCCCCCATATATATATATATATATATATATATATATATATATATATATATATATATATATATATATATATATTGAATTTTTAAGCATAGCTTAGATGCGGCACAAGGACGAAGGTATGGCGCACCCAGTGAGGATCGAACTCACTACTCAGTGGTAATTGTTCTATATATATATATATATATATATATATATGAAGAAATATAGTCTTAAGATGTGCTATATTTATGGGATAAAGTGCACAATATCAGAGATAGATCGTGTGTAAATATAAAAGTGAACATAGAAGTCAACACTTAGAGGCAACAGTCTGTTTCATGCTAGACGAAATCGTCAGACCACGAGTGTTGTTTTTTTCTTGGCTATTTATATATACGGGTCAGTGGTGCATTGTGGGTAGTCTATTTTGGCGGTTATTTTACCAGAAGTCGTTTATTTGTTTATGTATTTATTTGGGTTAAATTATTTTGCTTCTTTTTATTTATTTTTAATTTTATTTCTTATCTGAGATATTTATATATTTTTTATGTTAATCGGTGTTTTTATTAACGTAGTAAAAATTTGTTTATATCGCTTATTTAATAGTTTTGTTTTGGTTTGGGAAGATAATAATAATAATAATAATAATAATAATAATAATAATAATAATAATATATATATATATATATATATATATATATATATATATATATATGCATTATAAATTAACTGATTTAAAATATGTTTCGTTCGCTACACAGGAATTACCATGTTTTAAAAAACCGAAGCTAAAAACTTCAAATTAAATTATATAATTCAATTAAAATCATTAGGTTTTGAAACCTGGTAATTGCTGTATAGCGAACAAACCATATCAAACGAACCAAATCAGTTAATTTATAATATTTATGCTCTGTAAATTTACATTGAGCACTGTTTTGTAAAAATAAAAAAAATATTAATAAGAACACCGGATTATATATCTTACCGCTCTTTCATTTTACTATATATATATATATATACGTACATACATGGCACCTCGGCGTGGCGTAATGGTTAGCAAGCGTGTCCTGCTAGAACAATGACTGAGTAGTGAGTTCGATCCTCATTGGGTTTCCCGATACCATCGACCTTGTGTCACATTTCAGTTATGCTTAGAAAATATATCAAGTCATCCCATAAGTTCTGTCCGAATGTTGAATAAAGAAAACAAGTGACCAAATGTTACATTTAATTACAGATTCAATCAACAATGTATTTTCCCTGATTATCTATGACTTCCTTCCATCTATTAACAAGCTTACTAATTCCATTACTGTAAAATTCTTTTGGCTTTGATTCGAAGAACTCACAAATGTCAGTTTTAACCTCTTCCTGTCTTACAAAAGCTGTTTCTTCCAAATGATTCTCTCAGCTACGAAACAAATGGTAGTCTGAAGGATCAAGATCGGGATAATAAGGTGGATGAGGAATTTTCTTCCAACCAAGTTCTTCCATCATTAGTGACGTGATTCTTGCTGTGTGGGGTCGCGCATTGTCCTGATGAAATATCACCCCTTTTCGATTCACTAGAGCAGGTCTTTTTTTTCCTCAAAGCTCTAATTGCTGACAGTATATTTGAGCATTCATTGTTGCATTAAGTGGTAAGAATTCAAAGTGGATTATTCCTTGGCGATCCCACCAGATTGAAAGTAGAACCTTTTGCCCATGAAGTTCCCTTCTCGGCTGTGTCTGGGGTCCTTCCCCTTTACCAAGCAACTGTCTACGACGCTTAACATTTCGATAAAAGATCCATTTTTCGTCGCCAGTCACAAGTCTATCCCAAAAAGATGAAACAACTAGGCAAGAATGGAGAGAAGAGCAGATGCTAACTCGGGATTTGAGGTTGTTTTCAGACAATTCATGAGGCACGCATTTTTTACGAACTTTTCCAAGTTGTTGAAGATGACGATGAACAGTTGTATTGTTTGAATTGAGAACCACTGCCTATTCCTCAACTGATAAAGCCGGATTTTCTTCAAGGGCTGCTTCAAGAAGCTTTTCATCAAACTCAACTGGACGTCCGGTTCCATCTTCATCTTCAAGGGTGAAATCTCCACCTCTGAATTTTGCAAACCATCTTCATTCACACATTCCTCTCCATAAACTGAGTGAATGTTTCTAGCCGCTTCGGCTGCTGAGTTTCCTTTCTTGAACTCATAAAGCATTATGTGCCTGAAATGATTCTTGGGTACTTCCATGTTAGCAGGGTTTTAATCAAACAAAATTTAATTTTATTGTTCTCTGAGAAAAAATTTGATCAGTTTAAATGCATCTAAACATAAAAATAATGTCCAGCTCCATTAGATATTATAAAATACTCTATACATATATATATACATATATATACGAATTATGTGTATTTATGTTAGTTTTAATCCTTTCAAATCCACAAATTAATTTCTTGCTAACTATAGAAAATTGATTAAGAAAAATTTCAAAATTTTCTTTCAAATATTTTTTTCCCCCCAAGTAGTTTCAATTTCATTTGAGACCATCTTCAGGGGTTCAAAATATTTTTCTCTATTGATCTATTCCACATATCTTGTTGATTGCTCGAATACTGTGTCCTTGTGCCAGCCAAATGTTACGAAAGTTATTGAGAGAAAATGAAGAAAAAGAAAGAGAGGTAGAAATTGGAGCGGATACTGTAAATATGGTTGATCTTAAGAGGGAATGCCTCAGTGGTCACACGATGTGTTGCCTAATGCCGGAAGTCAAGCACGTCGATGCCAATTTTCATATTAAATGCGGGAAAATAGTTCGTTGTATTTTCTTACTGTAAACCTTAAAAAAGACGAGAAAACATCTGCAGATCGGGGGCGATGGTTGCCTTACTATGGCAGTAACCACGGGGATTTAACAAATGTTTCAGCTGGAGAAAATAAGAAGACCAATACTCAATTTATGGTTACAAAAGTTGAACTACTCACTTGAAATGGCTAAAAAAGAAAATCTACTAAATACAGCAAAAGATAAAGAAAGTCAAATCTTGATTTTCAGAACTTTGGCGGAGAGCGCCAACTGATACCTATTCTGGTTCTAGGCTGAAATATCGATCCGTCCGTAAGCATTGTCATTATTTTTTATGGGTACTATGCGGATAGTAATGATGATGAAGGTCGTGTTAAATTCGTAAAATATATCATCATTATCAACATCAATAAGTTTGCTGGGATCCCAACATATACGTTGATGAAATTGACCCTATCATTAAAGAGAATTTTGGGAATATTCAATCAGTGATTGGATAAAAAAAAATTTGGAACGAAAACAGCAATAAAATACAGCGTCTATCTAAACACACACACATATGTATATATATATATATATATATATATATATATATATATATATATATATATATATATATATATAGATAGATAGATAGACAGACAGATAGATAGATAGATAGATAGAAAATTATATTAAAATGCAAAATCTTGCTATTTTGATGATAAAGAAGAAGAAAACCAAGAAAGCTAATTTCCGGCCTTACCGGAAATAAGATCTTTTTTTTTTTTCCCGGTCAGCAGATGAACTCTTCTGAAATGGAGGATGAAATGTCTATGAAAAAATAAAGAAGAACGGAGCTAAAATAAAATGGGATATTTTGAGAAATTGAGATATTAAATACAATATTAAACCTGACGTTTGGTCATTTGGTCAGATTTTGGGAATTCGCTCGAACCGAAATACCATTCTGCAATACTCTCCTTAAATACGCACACAGATTTCTGCTGCATTCTTATATATATATATATATATATATATATATATATATATTTAAAAGATGTTTTTTGTAGGTACAAAATTTAATGATCGAAATAAAAGTATAAAATTTAATATTACGAGACATATTTAAAAAAAAAAAAAAAAAAAAAACGGCAGAAACAACCGGTTTCCTTCCGCTCTTCAGGCTTCAACGGGAGAATTAAAATTAACACAGAAAAATGTACAATAAAAGGAATTGTAAATATATATATATATATATATATATATATATATATATATATATATATATATATATATATATATATACAAAAGGAACTAGAAACAAATAACAGCAGTCCCAACAAACACTCACGTTGTTTGCACAAAGAAGGCTTAGGGGACCCGTTGTAAAGAGCCTCAGAACCTTTAAATGAAATAAGAGTGAGACCAGGACAACACGGTGAACCAGTCAACACTAAATTTGGCTACCATATGCGAACACCTATTAAAGAACAGTTACTGTGCTGCCATATTTAGTTGTTTTTTTTAACATGTCTCTAATAATATTTTAAATTTTATTACTTTTATTTATATATATATATATATATATATATATATATATATATATATATATATATTACGATATTAAAAGAAATATGTAATGATTGCAGTCGTGTTTCAACATATAACGATGCGTCTCCTTCAGGTGAATGTAGATTACTAGCAAGTGAACGATTAATCTGGTTTCAAAAGCCAAAATGTATCCTCATTTTATGAAAAAAAATTGCTTGAGGGCTCTACTATGTATCGAGCCCACTTTTAAATTAAATGTTACGAACGTTGGAACATTGTATTCTATTCGTTCTCATTTTACACACACACACGCACACACACACACACACACACACACACATATATATATATATATATATATATATATATATATATATATATATGTATGTATATATATTAGCAGTATGTTTTCACAAAGACATGTCTCATTGAGTTATTTAGAAAAGTTTAAAAGTTTTGTCTACTTGTTTTTAACAGGATCCTGTCATTTTTACGGACAAGTCATTAGGGTCTTGTTTTTTTCTTAAAACAAATTTGTGTTCATCATTTTTCTAAGATAAAATTGTTGCGTTCATCTAAAAATTAAATTGTTTATTTGTGAAAAACCTTAATCTTATGTACTGTACGATTTTTATATTTTATGAGGTAAGCATACACGTATTGTAACGTCAAGGGAGGTAACTTAGTTATTGAGATGTCTATTTTTTTAAAACTATTTTAATCTATATTTTAAAACTATCTACTGTAGACATTTTAAAAAATTTGTTCAGTTTTTATAATTAATTTTATTAAGGGTTGGTTTTTAATTTTTTAGTATAGATAGCTTCAAGAATTTTTAGTTTATGTTTATTATTTTCATTAAAAAGTATAGAAGTATTTTCGATTAATTATATACTATACTAAATTCAATATATACAAGAATATAGTATACTAAATTCACTATATCCAATTTAATCATTTGTAATGACTCCTCCCCACCAATTAACGTGTTGCAGAAAACCAACATTATATATGAACTTAAAAGATCCGTGAGAGATTGTATCTCCAACAGAAAAAATAATATATATAGTTTATATTGCTCACACCACAACTACGTTGTCTAGAAGGTTGAGTTTTCATTTGAATGATGTATGTAGTATCTCTCAACATTTACAACATGTCTGTCCACATTCGCAATTTTAAAAAATTCTTGTTGAAAATATGTTTTAATATATTTCATATCTTATCCTGTCTTAATATATATTTATAACTTTCTCTCTCCCCATATAGTGTTATTGATACATTGATAGATATTGTGTACAGCAGTCGAACATTCTGAAGTTGTTTGCTGGATTCATAGCTATGCTCCAAGAAGTGCTAGTCGCTCTAAAATCATCTATATTGACCAGCTATGTTATAACATAGAATGTCACTCCTATGACCATCAGACTTTGATGGGTGGCGTGATAGACTGTTGAATCTCCAAGCAAGCTCGACCAAATGAAAAAAAGATTAAACAAAGATAGTTGTTGATCTACGGATAATCCAGTCGGCATTGAGGTTCCTTTGTGTCTAATTTGGATCAACGATTATCTCTATTTCAGTAAAGGATTTTCACAATCGACTCCAGCGTTTTTGCAATGTCAATATTCCAAAATTTGTCCCCTCAGCTCGCAGCAAATAGTCTACCTTCCTTAAGTCGTACATAGTTTCATGGTGTATTAAATATCATATAAAGATAAATATGTATACATGCACAAAATATAAATATATCAAATATATTTTTTTTAATATAATTATATATAATAATTTATACTATTTTACATGAAATTTTCAAGAGCCATAATCGTCTACCTCCTGAAATTATACGGTAGATAAAACGAAGAATGATTTATACAACGTATAATTTTATTAATAAGTTAGGGCGATCAGGCTGCATAGCCGATACATTCATGTTGCCTTTTATATTATAAAACAAACTTAGTTTATATTGTTTGTTAATTTTTACTTCCAGTTCTTGATGCTATAAAAAAAATTTTTCAGAATTTTATTTTTTAAAGCATTACTGAACCTTGAAGCATTTTGAACTATTGTGCAATACTCTATCTCTCTGTACTCTATATTTATTTCAATAAATCATATGATAAAGAAACACGTGCTACTGATCAGCCGGACTTGGATCGATCAGACATTTTAAACAATTGGCATTGATTCAGGTAATATTGATGAATCAATGAAGTTTGACGAGAATGAAGAATAAAGCGTCTTTTGCAATCACACCACCTGCACCTCCGCCTGCGTTCATGTTGAGATGGTGGTGCGAAAGTTGTTCCATGTGAGTAACAAATTGTCTACATAGAGATATTTATTCATTTCATTTTTGTCAGTCAACTGTCCAAATAAGATTGGTTGGGAATAGTAAGAATATGTTGCGCCAGTTTTCCGATCGGGAAAGAAATTTCTTCATACGTTTAAGATGAGCAGATGAAATGTTAGTTTTTAACTAGACTCGAACTTTTACTGTTTACATCATTGGTAAATATGGTAGTAATTCATCTCTCTTTCTTTCTCTCTTTCTCTCTCACTCTCTCATTCACTCTCTCACTCTCTCTCTCTCTTTCACTCTTTCTCTTACACACACTCTCTCTCTCTATTTCTCACTTTCTCACTCTTTCTCTCACTCTCTCTCTTTCTCACTCTCTCGCTCACTCTCTCTTTCACTCTCTCTCTTTCTCTCACTCAATCTCTCTTTCTCACTCTCTCTCGCTCACTCTCTCCTTCATTCTCTCTCTCTCACTCTCTCTCTCTCTCTCGTCTTACGACCACATCATACTGAAACACCGGTTCCCATACGATTACTGAAGTTAAGCAATATCAAGCTTGGTCAGTACCTAGATGGGTGCCCGCTTGAGAGTACCAGGTGCAGTAAGGTTAGATGTGCGGGTGGTGTAATGGGTAATGGTTCTGAATTGTTAATCGGAGAGCCGGGTTCTAATTCTACTTGGGTTCTTTATATTCACTTACGCGCAAATACCTTTGGAAAAGGTGTGAATCCACCTCTTAATGGGTTAATTAGTAAAACTTGTATCTCTAAATCATTATCTTGAAGAAAATCTTAGTATCCCAAACTATTATTTGACTTTAAATAACCTGTAACGAGTCGATAAGCTGTAGAAAACGACTCAATCAATCAACCTCTCTCTCTCTCTCTCTATCTCTCTCTCTCTATCTCTCTTTCCCGCACACACATACACACACTGTATTTTTATGTGCATGTGTGTTTGTTTGTGTAGAATACCTTATACTTCGAGATTAGATAAAATATACATATGCGTTTTTTTTTTTAGATAGAAGTAATGTTACGACTGATAGTCATGTCTTCACGAGAAAAGAACAGCTTATTATTCGTCTTTGAGAAGAGAGAACTGTCGTAAACAATGGATCATTCTTTTTATATTTTGAAGAACCACTGAAGAAAATGATATCGGAAAAATTATCTTGGAGGCGATAGTAATCTCATGTCTTTAATGTCGACTTCATTGCAATGTAAAACCTCATCAATTTTGAATCTTTGTACCCTCTTACTTCTTTAAATAATAACCAGCATTCATATTTATGATTGCTATTTTGATAGTTTTAAGTGGTTAATCCCAATATTTAACAATCTAATAGGGGGATTTACATAGATAGACAGATAGATAGATACGAACAGACTGTAATAGATAGATAGATAGATAGATAGATAGATAGATAGATAGATAGATACGAACAGACTGTAATAGATAAATAGATATGAATACTTAGACAGATAGATAAATAGATATGAGCATTTTGAAATAGATAGATAGAAAGAAAAATAGATAGATAGAGGTGAACATTTTGAGATAGATATGAGTATTTTGAGATAGATAGATAGATAGATAGATAGATACGAACAGACTGTAATAGATAGATAGATAGATAGATAGATAGATAGATATGAGCATTTTCAGACAGATATGAGTATTTTGAGATAGATAGATAGATAGATAGATAGATAGATAGATATGAACATTTTCAAATAGATAGATAGATAGATAGATAGATAGATAGATAGATATTTTTATCATTTCACCCCAAGTAACAGTGGAATGCCACTAGTACGCATGTGGTTACAGAGAGTGAAAGTGAGAGAAAACTCTGGGTATAGAGGGGATTGAGGAAATGATAAAAGATGAACGGTATTCAAGAAAATAGAAGATGGCGATTGACGTTGCATTTAAATTTTTTAAGATTGTAGTTTTCAAGGAAGCAAGGAAACGGAAGGAATGTCCACATGCGGTAAGTGCGAGAAAAGGAACTGTTGAAGTAGAAGTGGCGATTGCATTTAGCTATTTTAACAGTAAAAGGGTGTGATCTAGATGTCTATCTAGTGGCACGCTTTAATCCATATATTTGGAGCACCAGGGGAGAAAAATCTCGTCAGAACAGTGACTATGAACATATTTTAGAATAAAACAGAGGAAAGCCACGTCACGTCAGAGAAAAAGTAACTGAAGTCGTGATGTCAAATCTGGATCGATTCCATTGCAGATCCTTCTTTGGAGTTTGTCAAGAACCTCAAGATGAATAGCAGGAGCACCAGACCAGATATGGTAGCAGTATTCAATGCACAGACGAATGGTAGTTTTGTAAATGTGCAAGATGAACACGGAAATTTTTCTGGCACAACACACTGACCCAACTTTCGTTACAATAGATGCAAGTATTGATTCGATGTATTCGTTCCACTTCAAGTCAGCTGAAAACGTGAAGCCAAGGCGTCTAACATCTGATATGCCGATACCGGCTAAGAAGGTTTCACTATGGTGGTTAAATGAGAGCAGTTTAGTTTTGGAGGCATTAAAATTTACAAGCCATTTCCTGCCCCAGTTAACACTGATTGGAGGTCCTTTTCAAGAGCAACGGCCAGGTTAACTTTGTCAGCTCTGAATGATTTACTAGTGAAACAGGAGTAAATGGAAGTATCATCTGCATAAATGTCTACTTGGGAACTGATGACATCAGAAAGATCATTGATGAAGATCAGAAACAGCGTAGGACCCAGGATAGATCCTTGGGACACACCCGCGTTAGCGTGTAAGGATCTGGAAGCGAGTCTGTTCAAAACGACCTTCATTTCACGATTTGATAGGAATGATTGGATTAAATCAAACAATCGTCCTGTAATATCGTATCCCTTATGTTTACATAGAAGACAGGCGTACCAATCCCTGTCAAACGGCTTCGAGATATCTAGAGCCAGAACTCGAGCTTCGCCGTTATTATCAAGAGTTTCATATACATAGTCAGTGATGGCCATTAGCATATCAGCGGTAGATCTGGCAAAACGGAAGTCACATTGTTTGGCGTGAGTGGTAAGATGCTTCACCATCTTAGCATTAATTAAAGCCTCAAATACTTTGTCGAAAAGCGGTACGAGACAATAGAGCGATAGTTCGAGGTTTCAGAATATTCTTTAGAGTTCTTAAAAACAGGGGAGGAAACAGTGAGGCAATATTTGTAGAGTTTGGAAAGAACTGGAGACAGCTCGGGAAAACATTTATTTAGGACGATGGCTGGGATCCCGTCACCACTGCTTCCCTTACGGGAGTTTAATTTAGAAACGATTTCTGAGACCATTGACGGGGTTATGAGCATATCACTCAGTATAGGCGCTGTTTTAATGGGAAAATCAGGTGTGGTACGCCAAATGAGACAAAAGCTGAGCTGGAAGAGAATTTTCGAGCAAAGCATTCAACCTTATCAGCTGTAGATGCCAGGACATTGAATTGATTAAAAAGAGGAGGGATGGAGGATTTGCTGTTGTTCAGCACACTCTTGCAGAACCGCCAATAATCTCTAGAACCAAACTTGCGAGATGTTATACGTTATTTCATTCCATCAGCAGACAAAATTTCGCTTCTTTGAAGACACGCCTGCACTCGTTACGAGCAGAGACAAAAACCTGTCTGTTACAATCAGACATGTCGCTCTGGTACCGTTGGAAGAAATGATTCCTGTGGGTTATAGCGGCTGAGCATGCAGGTGAGAACCAAAGAGGTGAACATGATTTAACTTCCTTGCTGGAATGAAAGCGTCCATACCGGTTATTGCCCAGGAGGTGACCTCATACGCGCATTTATGAACAGAATGATTAAGAACTTAATTCCAAAGGACGTCACAAAAGAAATCACAGAATGAGTCCCAATCTTCTCGTTGATAACAGAAGGGTAGGAGTTTCTTGGCTGATAGGGAAATGGAAAGCGATGTTTACAGACCCTACCGCGTGTAATCAGACGCGTCGCCTTCATACAGCCGGAAGAAGTCATTCCTGTGGGCTATAGCGGCCAATCATGCAGGCGAGAACCAAAGAGGTGAACATGATTTAACTTGGTACTTCCTTGCTGGAATGAAAGCATCAATGCCGGCTTTTGCCTAGATGACCTCATACACGCATTTTTGTACAGGATAATTAAAATCTTCATTCCAAGGAACGTCACGAAGGAAATCATGGAATTCGTCCCAATCCGCTCATTGGTAACAGAAAGATATTCTGTTGGTAGGAGTTTCTTGGCTGTTGGGGGGGGGGGGCGGAAAGCAATGTTTACAGACACAACCGCAGGATCAGAGTTGCCAAGAGGGAAGAGCTGCATAGTATGACATGAGTCAGGAATAGAGGTAAAAAAAGAGATCGAGAAGAGAAGCGTGTCCATCAGGGTTACTGGAGAAAAGCGTGAGAGATTGAGTGATTGAGAAGTTTAGGGTTTGGATGCCAGTGAGATCAGTGACAGAGTGTTTAAATCACCTGGTATGGTTGGCATTAAAGTCACCGAACGCATATTTGCAAATGGGTGTAGGGAGATGGCCTTGTTTATATTATCAGAAATACTATCTAGCACGCAAGTGTCATAAGAGGACGGGGAACGGTAGCGAAAGAAGAGATAGTTGACTGAGTTTAGTAGAGAGAGAGAGAAGGAGAAAGATGTCAGAATGGTCTGGAGATTCAAGAGAGGATTCTCTGGCCAGCAGGAGATGTTAGAAGACATAAACTCCTAGGCCAATGCATGTAGACATTAGAGTCCTTCCTAAAGATGGGAAGAAAGCCAGGAATCGAGAAATCGAAGGAGGGGATTGAAGAGTTAAGATTAGTTTCGCAGAGAGCACGGATGTCCGCGGACTTTACAATCAGGAAAGATTCCACACTGCAGAAGATGGCACTAATACCACGAATGTCGGAGAAAAAATGGTTGAGGGGTCTAGGTGTCTTTTGCTGAGCTGATTTAGTTTTATATCTTAGGCTGGTTATAGTCAAGGTGTGTTATTTTGGGAAAGAAAAGGCCTAAGGTAGTAGTAGCAGTCGGACGATTAATGTAACAGGTGTGGGAAGGGAACTGGCGCAGACTGCAACATAGTAGAGAAACAGACTAATAGATAATAGATAGATAGATAGATAGATAGATAGATAGATAGATAGATAGATAGATATGAAAAAAAACTGAGATAGATAGATAGATAGATAGATAGATAGATAGATAGATAGATAGATAGATAGATAGATTCATTGAATTAAAAGACTCGGATAGATAGATAGATAGATAGATAGATAGATAGATAGATAGATAGATAGATTCATTGAATTAAAAGACTCGGATAGATAGATAGATAGATAGATAGATAGATAGATAGATAGATAGATAGATAGATTCATTGAATTAAAAGACTCGGATAGATAGATAGATAGATAGATAGATAGATAGACAGATAGATAGATAGATATGAAAAAAACTGAGATAGATAGATAGATAGATAGATAGATAGATAGATAGATAGATAGATAGATCCTTAAATCGTTTATGCTCACCCTGACTGCCGTAACTGAAAGAAATTAACCTTATATTATAATAATAATTAATTTAATACAAGGTCCTTATTTGTTGAGTCCTCAGTGAGGATTGCATCCATTCCTAATCTCTTGCGCCCTCAGAAGAAATTGAAATTCCCAACATAAAACTTTTGGTTTTCCAGTTAAAAGATTTCCTAAATTTGAAATAGGAAAACTATTGATAAACGAGCGTAAAAAAATTGGCGGGCTAAAAAAAAGGCTGCAAAAATAAATGTACTTGCATGTGTAGTTTAGGGGTTAGGTCACAGTTTTGCGATTTTTGAGGTCAAAAACTAAAATCTCAGGGGAAATGCTGATGTTGCTTGTAATGGCGTTCTGTCAGAAGACAGAGAAAGTATTCTTGATACAAAGAAGATTGAGGATGTCTTGGTCACAAATGATCAGTGTGTGACTTGAAAAGGAGAAATGTAAGGAAATGCTAGGTTGAATAGCCGCGTTGATAATATGAAGAAGAAGAATAAGGTGAAAGAATGAATGAAAGAAAGAAAGAAAGAAAGAAAGAAAGAAAGAAAGAAAGAAAGAAAGAAAGAAAGAAAACTGTGTGGCTAAACAGGAGGGCTGGAGAGAGGCATAGAAATGAAAAGGGGGTGTGCAATAGAAGACGTAAGAAAGAAAGAAAGAAAGAATGAATGAAAGAAAGAAAGAAAGAAAGCTAAACAGGAAAGAAAGAAAGAAAAGAAAACTGTGTGGCTAAACAGGAGGGCTGGAGAAAGGCAAAGAAATGAAAAAAGAAAATAGAAGACGTGGCTAAACAGGAGGGCTGGGAAAGAAAAAGAAAGAAAGAAAGAAAGAAAGAAAGAAAGAAAGAAAGAAAGAAAGAAAGAAAGAAAGAAAGAAAGAAAACTGTGTGGCTAAACAGGAGGGCTGGAGAGAGGCATAGAAATGAAAAGGGGGAGTGCAATAGAAGACGTAAGAAAGAAAGAAAGAAAGAAAGAAAGAAAGAAAGAAAGAAAGAAAGAAAGAAAGGTGTAAGGCTAAAAAAGAGAGGAGGAAAAAGAGGTATATAAATAAGAAGACCAGGAAAGAAAGAAAGAAAGAAATACGAAAGGTGTAAGGCTAAAAAGAGAGGAGGAAAAAAGAGGTATATAAATAAGAAGACGAGAGATGTTGGGCTAAAAAGGGTAAGAAGAAAAGAGCGTCTGTGTATGTCTGTGTGTGTGTGTTGTATGTGTGCATGTGTGTGTTTGTGGGTCCCCACTTTCGTCTACCCCCACCAAAATCCCCTCCTTTTTTTTCCTATTTTTGATGTTTTCTTCCTCTTCTTCTCTTTATAGGATTAACATTTTATCCTCCCTGGGGGTCATTTTCCCTATTCCCCTTTCTGCTTTACCTTTCTCTCTCACACTTTCTCATCCCACTCTCGAACTGTCTCTTTTTTTCCTTTCTCTTGTACTCTCTTTTTATCTTTCTTTTTCTCTCTCACACTCTTTCCTTTTCCCTCTGATTCTATCACGCAGCTTCTGTCTCTTTCTTGAATACTCCCTTTCTTTCGCTCTGGCACTCTCCCTCTAGTACTCTCTTTTTCGTATTCACACTCTCTCTTTTTTCTCACTCTTTCTTTCTTTCTTTCTCTCTCTCTCTCTCTCTTCCCACCATCGCACACACTGTTTCTTTTTCTCACTCCTGCACTCTCTCTTACACACTTTCATTATCTCTCGCTCTCTCCCGCACTCTCTCTCCCACTTTCACTTTCTTTCTTTCTTTCTTTCTTTTCTTTCTTTCTTTCTTTCTTTCTTTCTTTCTTTCTTTCTTTCTTTCTCACTTTTACACACTCTATTTCTTTTTATCATTCTCTCGCTTTCGCACTCCCGTATTCTCTCTTTCTCATTCTCTCTCTTTTTCTTACTTGTACACTCTCTATTTCTCTTTCTCACTCTCTTAGTTTCAATTTCTCTCTTTCGCTAACTCTCGCCCTCTCACTATCTCTCTCTTTCCCCCGTCCTCTCTCTCTCTCGCACTTTTCCTCTCTATCTGTTACTCCTCTCTCACTCTCAATATCTTCATGCCGTCGTCGATAGTTGAATTGACAAGGCTTAGAAGAGTGTCATCATCAAACAACTGCTTCCTATACTAACCTCGTACGAAAGTCCAATGACATTGTTTCGACTAAAATGATTGACATCGTCCTGCTAAGTCTGAAAGAAATAAAAGAAAACGTTTACAGAATCCCCCCATAACTATGTACTGTCGTATAACGCGCACCAATATTTTGGAAAGGGATGTTCACCAAAAAACAAAAAAAAAGCTGATGAGTCGTCATCGAATCCCAAGGGCATGCTTTCCCTATCACTAAAATCTTAACCTGTTTAAGGCTAGGGTTAACCACTATCTTCTTAACATATCTCTATAAACCCTTCTTCTTATTCTGTAACCTCTACCTGGAGTAGCTCTCAGGCTTTGTATAGGGTGAAAATTATTGTAAAAAAAGTAATTTATTTTGTTTAATTATTTATGCATTAATTTATTTATTTTAAATAATTAAAAGTCTTGAGTTAACCATTTTCTCTTATTTAAAAAAAAATATGTTCATACATGTTGACATAAGAAAGAAGCATTCCCTTTAAGAAAGGACATATTTGAAAAAATCCTGGCAACATTTTGGCAAGAAACTCATTTCAAGAACTTCTAAGTTATATTCTCGGTATATAAATAAATTTATACTTTAACATTATTTTATTATTTGTAACCAGAATTCCTTTATAATATATATTAATATACGTGAACTCATTTGGTTCAGTAACATTAACATGAGTAACATGTCGGGTGTGTGTTATCGAATGCAAAGGCTGGACTAAGATGGCGTGTGATTGATCAGAATATCTCGTGGGTGTGGAATTCTGAAAGAAGCATTGGCTTTGTCTAAGTTTTGTACATAAGACTAAAACGGCACCAAGTCGCAAGAATCTTGAAGCGTCGACGCTCTTTCTGTACTTAGATTCCTTGGAGAGACTAGACCGCACGTGGCGAAATACTAAGACAATGAATGAGCATGCGTTTCCCTGAAGATCTTCCCTCGTTACCTCATAAAATCGACGCTGCCACGTCTATCCCTGTCTTATAACAACATGGATAAAAAACAAACTGTCTTTTGTTGATACAATTAATGAAGTGGCGTTGGGGGTCTGCATGACTGAAGCCAGTGGCGAAACTGAACCCAACAGCAAAATCTATATTAAGATATTAACTTATTTTGGAATTGTCGGGTTTTATGACATAAACAGAATTTGCATATATAATAAATCCAAAATATATTAACCACAGAAACAGAATTAGTCACAGATTATCAAAATGCTTTGTCATTTCTAAAACAATAGCCTAGTAGATTAAATCGATAGTCAGTGAATTAGTTGGCACAATAATTTTAAGTTCAATCCCTGAACCAGGCAGTATAAACTCAGTGGAAACAACGAGAAATAGCCGAACAGTACCAAAAAGAACAAGACATGATATCAGTGCCATTCTGTCTATATCTACCTACCATTTTATTAAAATCTAGCTAGCTAGCTATCACACAGTGCTCGGACAGACCTACCGAGTTATATATTTCCATTTATTCATATTTTTCTTTCTTTCCTTTTCTTTTTACTCTCTCTATATATATATATATATATATATATATATATATATATATATATATATATATATATACTAGCAGCATGGCCCGGCGTTGCCCGTGCTTGATTCAAAAATCGTACGACAGCAATCGCTATCACTTGACTTAAAATATTTTTGCCCTTCCTTGCCTTTAAAGGAGTGCCTATTGCCGTGCTGATGTTGCTGCATGCCTTACTTCTTGCCTATCTCACACAGCGAATTTTTTCTAACCTCTATACTAAACATTAAATCTGTTACGAAAAAAGAACTAAATAAAATGAACACAAAAGGATCAGCTTTAAAAAAGGACTCGTAACTGGAAATACCGAATGAAAAAAGAATGTTAACAACAAATACTTTTTCACACCCAATCCAGTTCTGCGGAATCAGAATCAACGTTGAGTTTAAGCAAGCGAATGAGCCAATTGGAGTAAAGTGTCATGCAGATTTAAATTTTTCCTACTTGTGACGAATGCAGCTATCGATTTTTTTTTGCATGCTAGCATGCTAGTTAACATTTGTGTCAGTCATCTGTTGGCTCTCACGCTGGCCAATAGAATCTTCCTGTTTATTCGTGGCAGCCAGCAATTGGCTCTCACTCTGGCCAGTACAAAATGGCCACAAACTACATGAAAACTGCCGTAGAAGCATGAACAAATGGATTATTTCCACTATCGTCGGAGTTGGGAAATGCAAAGTCGATCTTGGCCTTCCGGCTAACTTGGAACATGTGCATGTAAATTTTGGTGCAAATCCGTCGAAAATTGCGGCCGTGCATTCGTTACACACACACACACACACACAGACACATCCTGCGTTATATATATATATATATATATATCACAGTCTGTTCAGTTAGGTCTACTGACCTATAGATTTCCGCCTGTTCATATCATTCTTTCTTTTATCTTACTTTCTTAGTCTGTCCATATCTATCTATCTATCTATCTAGCTAGCTAGCTAGCTAGCTTCTATCTCTGTTCATCTTTGTCACTGTTAGTTTATTCAATTTCCAATCTGTTTATATCTAATATTTCAGCTGAGATTACCGATGAAGAGATTATTTTGCCGATCGGTGACACTGAATAGATGAAGTATTGAGGGGGAAATTTCCAAGATGAAAGCTAAAAAAGGACGAACGCAACGTGAATCGAAAAATGATCCCAAACAATTTTCGCCAGTCGACACAAAATGGTGTCAATATCCTGTTTTACGCTGACATTGTTAGTATTTTAATTTCTCATACAATGATTCGTGCACTCATGACTTGGACCGATAAATTAGCCATTTTTTTATTATTTCACCTTATAGCAAGATTAAATCCTTTCTGTCTTTACAAGTGTTTATGTCACAAGTAAAAGCTCTTGGAGCATAGCATTTGAAATTAATCAGACGAGAAACCAAAAATGAAAAATTAAAACATAGTTAAGAAAAGAAAGAATTTCAAATGGAAGTCAAGTAGGGTTATGCAAAAATCAATTTAAAAAATCGCTCGCGTTCATGTAACATGAACTAAAAAAAAAGAAATGAATAAGATAATCTGTCAAGGTCGCCTACCGTATCTTCTGTATGGCGGTCATGGCTCTCGACATCTTCCTATCTTTTGTTGATGAAATTAACTTTGACTCCTCGCCACCCTTCTTTGTGATTGTTATCCAATCCATTTATATAAACATGCTCCTTAATATATCTCGTCTGCTTCTCTTGCCTTGTGAGAGTCACATTTTCCAGGCCCTCTTTCCTCATTATGTGTCCCAGAAATCTCATTTGTCTCCGATTATAACTATGTTTCCTTGTACAGGGTGCCCAGTAAAAGAAGCGGTAAATTCAGAAATAAGTTTATTTCATTATCATGATTTCTGCACAAACTGAACAATCATCGAAATGTTTGCCTGAATATTGAACACAATTTTTTTAAGCGTAGTAACCAGAAAAGAAGGCAGTAGCTTTGTGGACAATGTCAAGAGGAATTTCATTCCAAGCTTCAGTTAAGTTCCACTTCAATGAATTAATATCGACGATGTCATGACAACGACCCCCAATTACAATCATGTAAATATATAAATATGTTGCCGCACAACAAAAGGTGAGGCGCAAAATGTAAATTTATTTTTTTATATATATATATATATATATATATATATATATATATATATATATATAAAAAGAAAGAGGTTGTAGTTTTTTAGAAAAAAATATTATGCTTTATTTTCCATAATTTTACTACACGAGTTTCTGGTCTCGTGACCGTCTTCAGGTAAAAGCGGAGATTTCCACATATTACTAAAAATAATCAATTTTTTCCTTATGTTTTCAATGTTAAATATTCTCGATATGAGACATTTTCTGTTTTTGTGTTATATATATATATATATATATATATATATATATATATATATATAGATAGATAGATAGATAGATAGATAGATAGATAGATAGATAGATAGATAGATAAATCTCGACGAAAAAGCCGCAAACGTTTCTTTATTATAATATGGATTGTTTTAAATAATTTATTCTATATATTTTGTTACTTCAGTTTAGTGTCTAGTGACCATCATCAGGAGAAGAATGGTTATTTCTACATATTATTTAAAAGAAATAATTTTTCCCATCCTATGTTAAATCTTTTAACTATTGTCTTTTGTGCTTAGTAATAGTCGTCTGAATGCATCTTCGATTGGCTGAAAATACTTTTCTCCCGTTGGAACAAGCATAAACCCTTCCATTATATATATATATATACATAATAAACAAAATATATAGAATTGGATGAGTATTAAAGGTTTATCGTTGTTCCAACGAGACAAAAGTGTATATAGTCTTCCCTTATATTTATATATATATATATATATATATATATATAAACAAGAAGGACGCAGATCGGAGTTGAAATATATTTTCAAAATAAAATCTTACATTAAGTGATTAAGCAGGGATTTAGAGTATAATTTCCACATGGAGCTCTATGACCAACAATAGCAACATTCCTCGGCAGATTAAGTCCGTCTTCTTTTTTTATTCATAGTCTCGTTGATAAAGGGCACAGGCATGTCCGAAAATTCCGATCTTTCTTTGTGTACTTCCATCTAGTCAAAAAGCTAATATATAATAAATATCCTCAATTCTATTGCCAATATTGTTATCATTTTGTTGGCTATTTATTCCTCAAATTATATATATATATATATATATATATATATATATATATATATATATATATATATATATATATATATGATAAATTATACAATGATATTAAATAGGTAAACTCAACTCAAATCTTAAAGTCTACTGAAAATAAATCTTCGGGTCTTTTTTCTTTCCCTCCCTCCCCTACACTACCATTACATGTTCATAATTCTGAATTTTTCCTTCTTTTTTTTCTCTCTATTCTTTTCCCAAAATACAATATCGGTATATCTTGAATTTAACCTGGAAATAGATTTTTCCGTTTATATTTGGTTTTCAGGTCTGAAAGACTGAAGGCTATTTTTACAGCTTTCATGAAATAAAGATTATTACCTATGGTTCTTTTAAGTCTTTCATATTCATTAATTAATAATTTTGCTTTGTCTCTGTCATAGAGCTCTCCTTGGATCTTTACCCTCTTGGAAATTCCATACGGATTACCATTTTAATTTATTATATGATAAGGTATATGTAGGTAGGAAGTTTTCTTCTGTTGAATTTAATAGACAATGGAAGACGTTAATATTTTTAATTCACTTTCGGACCAAACACTTCATGTTAACAAAACTGTCATTTTACATAAACTCAAATAATCAGAAAATATTTCAAATCATTAAAAGAAAAACGCCATCCAGAAATAAGATTTGCTTCGACAAATGCGCTCACGTGCTCAAGTGATTATAATCTTAATTGCAAGTCAATCACATGACCTCACGTAACGTCGCGCTATTTTGCATAAACCACAATGTGGACGTCCAGTTTTTTAACGGATTAATCCATAAAAAATATTCTTGAACAGATTTAAACAAAAATCTTTAACTCACGTCTTTCTAAGCTCCATCCCTGATGAAGACCGATAGAACGGTCGAAAGTACTAGGATCCACCCTTCCTCCCAACTCTTCTATAAACAATCTATTCACGAATGCTCATACAATGTAAAGTGTTTGGTTCGAAACCAACAAGAATAGATTATAATACAAAACCAGCTCCCATGGTCTGTTACATTCAACAATACATACATACATACATTCAACAATACATACATACATTCAACAATACATACATACATTCAACAATACATACATACATTCAACAATACATACATACATTCAACAATGAAGACGTGCATATATTAAACAATACATACGTGATGATTGTCACTTCTTTGCAGAAAAAGACCATTCCCTGATAGATTTTTTATGTTTTTTGTTTAGAAATTTATTATTTGATTCATTTATACCCGAGCTATGGGCCCGTAAGTGATTCTTAAGGCCAGCTTTACTTTTACAATCTCTCTAACACAAGTGGCAAACAAAGTTTGTCTGTGTTAGCCATTTTGGAAACTTGCCTGTCCCTGTGTACAATCGCGTGATGTTAGAATCCCACAACAGACTTACAAAACCTTGTCACAAAACTCGGACAAGTAAACTGCAGGTTTTATGCTAGGGTTGCATTCATCGAAATACATACATACATTCAACAATACATACTTATATTTAATAATACATACATTCAACAATACATACTTGCATACATTCAATAATACAAACATACATTCAACAATAAATACATACCATACATACATTCAACAATGCATACATACATTCAATAAAAATATATACATACATTCAACAATATATACATACATATATTCAACAATACATACATTCAGCAATAAATACATACCATGCATACATTCCACAATGCGTACATACATTCAATAATACATACATACACTCAACAATACATACATACATACATACATACATTCAACAATACATACATAGTGTTGTGGCGTTGTTAGAGCCAGAAATAAAGACACAAAGAGAGGAATTGAGTTAAACAAATATATTAACAGAAACAGTAATACAAACATATACAAACGAGAGTGTTACAGCAAGAATGTTCGGTCCGACTGTCAGAGCTGACTGCTAGAAATTTCCTTCTCCAAAAGGCAATACCTGCTCCTATTTATAGCTGGTAGAGTCCATGTGTGTGTGTAAATTACCATAACACATAAATGCAAACATTTAACAATATATACATACAATGCATATATATATATATATATATATATATATATATATATATATATATATATATATATGCTTCTTAGCATGATATGGAATCCGATCAAAGTAGAGAAAAGAGAGAGCGCGTTTTGCTTTCGTGTATTAGGTCCGAATAAAAAGACAAAACCGGTTTTCTTTCTTCTCATGCACACACACACACACATATATATATATATATATATATATATATATATATATATATATATATATATATATATATATATATAAAGTGACGAAAATCTTGGTAATCCGTATAGATAATCCCAAGGAGGATGAAATCCTGAGAGGTCAATGTTAATTCAGACAGAATAATTTAAAGAAAAACAGACCACTTTAACTCTCCATTGTAATAATTTATTTCACCAGAGACCTTTTAAAGTACCCTGGATCCTCAGACATCACTTTCAAAAGGTGAAAAGAAAAATGAAATTAAAATTTACACTTTTGACGGGCAGTATTATGCTTATATAAGTTGACATAGAAGGTAGCGAGGGATGCTGTGAGATACATGGTCGAGTTTAGAAAGGGAAGGGAGAGCTTTAAAATTTATCTTTATGTTTCTTTTTATTATAATACTATTGAGGAAGGAGTGGGTAAGGATCAGATATTGACCTATTTAATCGGTCAACTCAACGGAAATGAAATAAATTATTACAATGGAGCCTTAAAGTGGTCTGTTTCTCTTTAATATATATATATATATATATATATATATATATATATGAAAGAGAGAGAGAGAGAGTGATGCAAAGAGAGAAAAAGTAATTTAATATCAGTATAGCAGTAATGAAGAACAAATTCGAAGATTACTTCACTTTATACGAAATTCTACTTTCCAGTCTCACCACCTCTGAATGCGGAATAGTCTACCGTGATTGCCATGAAACTTTTCGTAACGGCCGCTAGGTGGTGCTGTATAAAAAGGAGAGCGAACAAACCCTCTATCACTTTCTCTCTCTCTCTCTCTCTCTCTCTCTCTCTCTCTCTCTCTCTCCCTCTCTGCTTCTTCTAATTAGCTATAAGATGGCGGAGTTTCTATCCCTAACAGGCTTTGTGACCGCAGGCGAATAGTATAGTATTAAATAAAACACACTATCTCCTATTCTAAAATGTCTACTATAAACTATATATATATATATATATATATATATATATGGGAGAGAGAGAGAGAGAGAGAGAGAGAGAAAGAGAGAGGTGTACGTATGTATTGGAATTTTACGTAATTATTTTTCGACAGACACCAAGAAATAAATTCGGAGATTTAAATGGATTAAAACTAAAATAAATAGACATAATACGTCTAAGTTATTTAACCAAACATGCTTGAATACACACACAGACACAGACACACACACACACACACACACACACACACACACACACACACACACACACACACACACACACACACACACACACACACACACACTGGGACAGAGCGTATGTAAATATAAAAGTGTACATTGAATTCAAAACCCAATTTGTGTTTAGCATGAAACAGACAATCGCCTCTGGGTGTCCACTTTTTTTACCCAATTCATCTTATCTTCAGAATTATTCTGAGAAATTTATCAACATATATACATATATATATATATATATTTTTTTTTAAGGTAGACTATATTTATAGGTTAATGTGCTCAATATCAAAGATAGAGCGTATGTAAATATAAAGTATAAAATTGGACATTGAAGTCAACATTCAGAGTCGACAGATTGAGATTAGCGTGAAACAGTCTGTCTCCTCTGAATGTTGACTTCAGTGTCGACTTTTATATTTTTATATATATATATATATATATATATATATAGATAGATAGATAGATAGATAGATAGATAGATAGATAGATATTGTTAAATTATTCAACCGAATTTCATTACAATTGAGAAGGCCTTTCCATTATGGAAGACAGACAAAAGATGACTGGCGATAGGACATTCAAATGGCAGGTAAGAATAAAACTAGTTTTTGTCGATGCTGATTTTGATCGATTATCATCAGAAACAATTTATCGATTATAATTTTGACTGCTATTGCGACGACACTTCTTATATTAATGGCCAGGGAGTATTGTTATTATGAAGCATCCGATAATGGCCGTGAAGAGATTGACAATATGGATGGAAAGGAGACAGTAAGAGAAGTGGATGTGTTTTTCTTGTTGAAAACAACTGATTACTGAAGAACTGGTTTCGAGTTTAATTAAAACAGAATTTAAAAGAGAAAAAAAAACAAGACAGAAAATTTGTTTTTCTTCTTAGAGACATCAGAGTTTCGTCGGACAGAGAAAGAAAAGGGAAAAGACGCTTGCGCGGGAAAAGACGCTTGCGCGGGAAAAGACGCTTGCGCGGGAAAAGACGCTTGCGCGGGAAAAGATGCTTGTGCATGAATCAAAAAAGAGGCGAAAGAAGACGAGACTGCAAAGAAGAAAGAAGGACAAAGAAGAGAGGAGGGACATGGAAGAAGATAAAAAAGAGTCAGTAAAGAGGAAAGAAGAAATATTGAGAATGAGAGAAAGAGGAAGAAAGAGAGAGGGCGTTAAAATACGAAAGAGAAAATAATCAATATACGAGGAACTCTAAGATGGTGGAATTCGTCATATCATATCAAGTCATATCAATCAACAAAGTAATAAATTTTATATTTCTATTTATCGTATATATATATATATATATATATATATATATATATATATATATATATATATATATATATATATTAAAAACAGACAACCTTAAGGGTCCATTGATTATATTTTATTTCCCCAGGAAGGTGTTTTTTTCTGGTTCCTCAGATCACATTTCCAAGCATAAAAAATTCAAATACTATATTAAATATGCGAACAGCACAATGCTTTTTAAGTATATCTGGGAAATTAAAAACAAAACGCACATCACATCAAAAATATCTTGGAAAATAAGGAAAAGATCATTAGCCTACAACAACCAATCAAAAACTTGCAAACTTAGCTTGGAGGAAAAAATAGCTATCATTACCCTCCCAGACCAAAATAAATTATTAAATAAAAGATCCGAGCTCATCTCAAAATGCAGACATGAAAACAAATATTTACTACGTTACTTAAAAATCGAATACTGAAAAAAATAAATAAAATAGAATAAAGTAAAAACATAAAATAAATAAACAAAATGACAAGTAAAACAAATTAATCCAAACAAATTACCAAATCACACGCGTTAGAATAGACGAAACAGAATAAATAAATAAAAAACAAAATCAATGAACCCAAATAATTAAAGTAAATAATAAACAAATTAACAAACCATTATGACCAAAATATTAGACTATAAAAATCAGACCAAAAATCTGAATTACTATTTATTGTCATTGTTTACGTTAATATGTTTCCTTATCAGAAATGATAGAACGAGAAAAATCTTCGAAGGTGCTTATTTATAAAGAGTAATTCGGACATTGCTAACCAGACGCTTTTCTCTAGCTGAATGGTTAACAGCACGTCAGATCAAATGAAGATTTCCCTATAGAATACTGGTTCGATTTCAATTGCCCAATGAACTGCTCTCTCATATTCTGTCCCCTACTGGCAATTACTTTGACAAGTGTGTTGTCACTGACATGATGATTTCATTTCTCTTTTACACCATTTCTTCTTTCTTTTCTCAGTTCTTCCCTTCTTGCTTTCTTTTTTCTTCTTGCTTTTTTCCTTCCTCCTTCCTTTCTTTTCTTTCTTCTTACTTTCTTTCTCGCTTCCTTTCTTTCACTCTTGCCATCCTCACGCCCACCATCCCATCCCCCTCCCCTCTTCTTTCCTTTCTTTGTGGGCGGGGATTAGAATACGCCTGCTGCATATCTTTCGGAGGGGTAAGATCCCCCTCCAAATAGAACCTCTTTCCAGGTGGCTACTCGCAGTCGGGTATAAACAGAACCTTTATGACATTAGTGCAAGCCAGATATATGTCTAACTTGTTGGCGATTTATTCTGATTCGTTCTTCTGCGAAACATTAAATAACTCCACAATGATTGAAATATCACTAACCCACGAACCTTAACACAAACCATTCTTTCCTTCTATTTTTTCTTTTTTTCTTCCTTCCTTTGTTCCTTCCTTCTTTTGTTTCCGTCTTTCCTTCATCTTTTCCTTTCGTTTTTCATTCTTTTCTCTCTCTTATTCTTTCCTTTCATCTTTCCTTCCTTTCTCTTCCATCCCTTTCCATCTTTTCCATCCTTTCCTTTCCTTCCGTCCTTTCTTCTTATCCATCCTTCCTTCCTCTTTTTCCGTCCGACCTTCTTTTCCTTTCGTCGTTCCTTCCTTTTTTCTTCCTCTTCATTCCTTTACTGTTGTCCTTCCATCCTTCCTTTCGTCGTTCCTTCCCTTTTTCTTCCTCTTGATTCCTTTACTGTTGTCCTTCCATCCTTCCTTTCGTAGTTCCTTCCCTTTTTTCTTCCTCTTCATTCCTTTACTGTTGTCCTTCCATCCTTCCTTTCGTCGTTCCTTCCTTTTTTCTTCCTCTTGATTCCTTTACTGTTGTCCTTCCATCCTTCCTTTCGTAGTTCCTTCCCTTTTTTCTTCCTCTTCATTCCTTTACTGTTGTCCTTTTACTCTTCCTTTCGTAGTTCCTTCCCTTTTTTCTTCCTCTTCATTCCTTTACTGTTGTCCTTCCATCCTTCCTTTCGTAGTTCTTTCCCTTTTTTCTTCCTCTTCATTCCTTTACTGTTGTCCTTCCATCCTTCCTTTCGTCGTTCCTTCCTTTTTTTCTTCCTCTTCATTCCTTTACTGTTGTCCTTCCATCCTTCCTTTCGCCGTTTCTTTCTTCTTTTATCCTCAATTCTTTGCCATCAATAACATTTACTAATTTTATTTTAGTGACAAATGCGAGCAAATAGAGATAGGAAGATTGGGTAGCGCATATCTTCCCCAGATGTGCTACTGAACTTGAAAATCGGCATCCGATCTTTTAACTTTTCTACTAGGCTTTACTTCATTTTAAATCTCTGAAAATTATTCACTTACCTTACCCACCAAGTAAACACACCCTCCCTTTATTTATCTTACTTTATATCTCACTTCCAACCACACCCGCTTCCAACCATGCCCACCGCAAACCATGGCCGCCATTAATCACGACCGCCGTCAACTACGTCTGTCTCTAACTCAACAAAACCGCCCTTGACATTTTTGCTATTTTTTGTCATCCCCATTCCTTTGTTTATTCTGATTTTGTTCGTTTAAGAATAGAACGAAATTGAAAATATTTGTAGCCGGATTTTCGCAAACATACGATCAAGAAGTCGGCAGGATTAAGATCAGTCCACCGAAGGTTTTAGGGCGAACAAGACTTTCGAATTATACACTTTCCCCTTCGCCTTTCCTGATTTCTTCCGCTTCGCTTTTCCTGTTTTTAGTTTTTTTGTTTTTGTGTTTTTGTTGTCCTTCTGTGCACCAATACTTTTAATCATGTTTATTTTGAGAGACACAGTCGAGTGATTTTAGTCAGAATAATTCCTTCGTAACTTTTCAAAGTCCATTTTGAAACAATAACACAGAACTAGCAGAGAAATGAAGGAATACTTTAAAAAGAAAAAGTGCAAAAGTAATATTGACTTATTTATTTACATGACGACTAATATACGCAACACAGGAATTTTCATGAATGACAAACTTAAAACGTTTGGTTTCTGGTTCTAAAACAAGAAATCACGATGGGAGTTTTGCATTTCCTGTGGGTATGGTACATTTTCTCTTTGATTCAAACAGAATTAATTCCAAAATTTTGGACGCCGGATTCAAGACATGCATATATATATATATATATATATATATATATATATATATATATATATATATATATAATATTATCATTATTATATGAAAAGATTACTTAACTTTTAAATATCAATTTTATCTCGACTTAGAAGTTTCTTGGTAAAATTTCCAGTCTTCAGGTGTTGTAGTTTTAAACGTTATTTCCAAACGTTGTGATCTTAAACGGTATTTCCAATATTTTTCAAATTGAAAACATAAAAGAAAATTGAAAATACCGTTCAAAATACTAAATTAAATATATATATATATATATATATATATATATATATATATATATATATATATATATATGGGCAGAGTAACAAATTTGCCGAAAAAAAAATAGTTGAAAATATATAAGGCCTTTTGTCTCCAGAAAAATATATATTCAGACTAATAATGGTGTTATCGATAGAATCGGCCTAATACAGTACCGTTTGATGGCTTGGTAAACCCACAAGACATGGTTATTGTTATTATGAAATGAATTTAAATAAATGCATTAGATGAGGTGCAGGACGACTCAACACCGACAACTCAACGACATGCAAGCTATGAAATTTTTCCGTTGAACTTTTAAAAACAAATAAAAGTAATTTATTAAGGATCGTTTTTAAAGCATAACTTTTTTCGAACCGAATACAAGTAATTTATTCTGGATCATTTGTTAAAAATTTATGGAAAAATTGTATGCAATTCCCTTCAAATATTTCGTTGGAGATCGTTGTGAAAAAGATGTAACAATCTGCCAAATTCTTTCATCTGCTTGCATAGACTTCAATTTAAGGGAAGGTGGGGGTGACCTGTAATTAATTGCTTGAAAAATGCATGCCTGTGTCTTTGCCTCTTTTGCAACTCTGTAATGAATTTTCATATTGTAGTCTGCTCCTTCTCCAGCTCTGTGTGCAGTCTTCGATTTGCTGCTTCAACATGTTTATTGGTCCGTTTCGATGAGGTTTTCGAGAGGATGAAAACAAGGAGGAAGCTTATATTTAATATGAGGAAGAGGTAGCTAATGAGGGCCAAACTAGAAGAGAAAAAGTGATGATGACCAGGCTCCATATTGGATATACTGCTATAAAGAAAGGAGGGTCTGGAGAATCTGATACTCACAAGTCGAATAGAGGGAAAGAAAGACAAGGGAAAGCAACGCATGACATACGAGGCGGGATTAAGGAAGTGGATGACAGAACAGGGCCTAGTGGAAGTACCAAAGGGACAAAAGTTATTGGAAGGTACAAGGGATATGGGGAAGTGGAGAGCCATGATCGCCTACGGCCTTAAGGGACGCGGTATATAAAAGAAGAAGAAGAAAGAGAATGGCATCAGAAACACCAAACTAGAAGAGAAAAAATGATTATGTCCAGTCTCCATATTGGATACCCTGCTATAAAGAAAGGACGGCC
>CAHIKZ030001202.1:2135000-2152500 GCA_903632075.3 Acanthosepion pharaonis
TGTATGGGGTGAAATCGATTTAAAAAAAAAAACAACGTACAGTCGACTACCTCTTCCGCTATTAAATGAATTCAAGGCGCCAATTTCCTCGCTTTTAAGAAAAATACGTTTGTTCTGTAAAGTGTGCATTCAATTTGCAATGTTTAACTTCCTATTTTTTAACGCTCGGCCAGGCCCACCAATAAATATTTACAGTTTTGTTACCTGATCACTGTTAGCTTTATCTTTTCATGTTGTTCTATTGGAATACAATGTGTTGTCTGCCTTACAAATGAAGAAAAAGTCCTGAAACTCCTGAGATACGATCTTACCAATGAATACTGAGAATAATATTGATAACGAGTATAGCAAATGAGTTTTTTAAGTTTAACTACGATAAGGCTCAGCGACTTTAACTCTCACAAGGCCTATCAAATGCAAGGGAAGCAAAAGAAAGAAACCAGAGATTTGAAAGATTGTGAAAATGTATGGAAAAACAATACAACAAAGACACAAAAGTGTAAAGATTTCTGAAAGTAACTAAAGAGAGGAAGTCGCGGAGAACCATTATCACTCACAACCTAAAGGAAAATTGTACAGGAAGAAAAAGAGAGTGGAGAATAACTCTTGTACCGAAATTTTATTCAGAAAAAATGTATGAAAATAGAAATTTTCTCGTTGAACTCTTTTTTCTTTTCATAATAATCAACAAATCTGTACAAGAGAAGAGCGATTAAATGTCATATATTCTACAGCCTAAAAAAAGATTTTTTTATATTTATCGGTTGCGCATCCTTATCTCCTCTATTTGAGATAATGAGATATTTTACTGTTATATCACGTGCTCGATTCCAATAAACAAATAAAGAAAGAGAAACGGTAGCGGAAGATAGAAGCTTGATAAGGGGAACAGCAATATCTTGTAGAGACGGCAAGACGAGGGGAGGCTTAAGGCGACAAGTTCAAGACTGTCCCACGGTCGATGAATGAAAATTAAAGCATTGATTAGTAAATTTGATGTCATAATAATTGTTATGGATAGTACGGATCTACCCAGCTAGCAAATAACTGAGCAGCATTAAAAAAAATAACCAAGCTATTCCCTGACATGTATTGCGGAAAGAGAATAATTTATCTGTGTAGATTGAATAAAGTTTTCAGTTCTAAATTCCCTGAAATGTTACCTGCATTGACAGACACCGGAAGAAGTCACAAAATTCGAAACGTTATAATCGTTATAACAAAGATGAGGATATTAGTCTGACTGTAAATAGTTTAAACAAACAAATAAGCATTATGTTAAGAAGATGACGAAAGGATATTTGATGTTCATTTATTTTGCATTAGCTTTCATTCGATGGTTTTTACTTTGAAATGTTCCAAAAGCAGAAATCTTTCTTACATACGACAATAGAATTGAATTTTTGCTGTCATAATTGATTTCGTGCTTCTACTATGTATTTAGATATTCTTGATAAAATCCAAACAATCTGCAATGTTAGTTGTTCTGACCTGGTAGCTCGGCTTTAGTCACTTTCCCACTGCCATAAAGTAGTACCTTTTCTATAAATATTTCTATGGTAATTGTTCTGATATGATTTTCTATTTGATACCTCGACTTCACGAATTCAAGTGCAGTACTAGATTGGCAGTTAGGTCTCATCATTTTACTGTTGAAATTGCTAGATGCACTTAAATAAAGTTCTATTCTCATAGTTTTCTTCTATCGCACTTCTCGCCTGTGGAACTCACTTTTGGCTTCTTCCTTTCTTGTCAACTACGATCATCAAAAATTGTAATGCAACATCAATCATTATATTCTGCCTCATTGAGTGGTTCTTTTATTTCCTTCTGTCTCCTCAGCAGGACCGGATTATCCTATAGAATAGTATATGAGGCAGCCGGGGGGAATCAAGCTTTATTAAAATGTTGCTTATAAAAAGTCTGTTGAAATGCACCCGTGTGCAAATTAATTGAAACAACCAATTTACTTTCTTTACTTTCACTATACGGTCAATTTTAGACCCACTGGAATGACAAGGTGTAATCGATTTCTATTTTTTCTCAGATTAGGTCATTTGCAGTAGTGTGCAGTAATATGAATCTATTTTCGCGTTGTATGATGAAATTTGTTTGGCCTTGAAAAATATTGCGCCACCCTTATTGCATCATATTTTCATCACACATAGACACTATTGTCTCGACTGTCGATTAGTTGTCCTACGGCCATTGTCTGCGATGGACGTTACTCCAAGGAAGCGTGCGAAAATTGTAACGTTGCACGAAAACACTGGCAGTGAGCAAATCAAAGTATTAGAGACTGCTCCGGAAACTCTCCTGATTTAAATTCAATCAAGAATCTGTGGTCGATCTGCAAGGAAAGACTTCGTGGAATGGATATACGAAATGCTAACTCGTGCACTGGGGCATGTTTCATTGGAAAAATACGAAAAGAGTAAATAATAACGGAATTATTCGTTTTGTTTCAATTAATTTTCACAAGGATGTATGTAATAATTTGGTTTGTAATAAATAGTAAATTAGTGGTATTTCTTCTTGACAAAGAAAAGATAGCTATTCTATTTTATTTAAAGAATCTAAAATATATTTAATTCAAATTATGTAAATTTCTTCAAAATATATCGCGAGTAAAAATTATTCAGGACGGTTGCGGGTGTGTTAGGGCGTGTCTCAGTCTGGGTTTGGACCTAATTTCATTAGCCTAGGATCCCCAAAATATCATAACACCCAGCACTTTTACTCGGTGATGTTTTCTCAGTTTTTCTCTCTTTTTTTCCTTTTTCTTTTTTTCTTTTTCTTTTTTTTTTCTTTTTTGTCTCTTTGAAACTATAGTGTTTTTTGTACCTGTATCGCTTTGCTTTGGGTAAATTGTTTAAAAAATAAGAAAAAAAATAAGATAATTTTCATGTGTGTATTTATCTGTTTTTAGGGCAATGGCATCTCGGTTTAGATCCCTTTCCCCATCACCGTAACGTAGCTTCCCTGTGTCTTTTCTATAAATATTTTCACGGTAACTCTTCGGATGCGTTTTCATCTTTGGTAGCTCGACTTTACGAATTGAAGTCCAGTACTAGATTGGTAGCTAGGTCTAATCATTTCACAGTTAAAATGGCATGATGTAAATGATGTAAAAGTTCTATGCTAACAGTTTCTTATCTCGCACTTCTCGCTCGTGGAACTCTTTCCCCTTCTCTTGCTTTCTCATCATCTTTGATCTTCAAAAATGTAAATGCAATGTCATACGTTATTTTCTGTCTCCTTGACTCCTGTTCTTTTAAGTTAAAAGTGATTACGCCGGGCTATAGCGGTTGGACATGTAGCAGCTTCCCAACTGACTTTGATTTTCGAGAATGTAAATGAAATGTCAATCGTTATCTTATTTCTTGTTAATTCCTGTTCTTTTATTGTTCTCTTTACTTAGCGGTGTTTCTTTTTCTTTTCTTTTTCTCATATTCTTTAACACTCACTAATCCCTATCGTCTTAGCGGCTATATTGCCTTCCTTGGGGTGAAATGATTTTTAAAAATTAATCAATTTTTCTTTTAAACGTTTTTCATCCCCCTAAATCAAGCGACAAATGTACATCTTGCCTAACAGTTTCTGTCGGTTTGTTTTGGAGGGGTAGCAGTTTTAGTAAGCGAAGCTTACGTGTGGCTCAAGTTCAAAAGAATGGAGCACCCTGTGAAGGTCGAAATCATAACTGATCTAGTCAAGTTTACTAAACATTACACTACGTCAAAATGTCCTTTTTAGCTTAGATGTGACACAAGGCTGAATGTGTGGCGGACTCAGTTAAAATCGAACTCACAATTCAATCGTAATTGTGATAGCGAGAGAAGCTCGCTAACCATTACGCCACGTGGAAAGTGCCCACAGCCTTACAAATATCTTCAGGTGTCATACCGTTTTTCGTACTGTAGAATAATTAATACGTATATGAAACTTCGTCCACAGTTGCGATGTTTTTATATGAACTGAGTTCGAATTCGGGAGACGACGTTAAAATTATTTTCAGACAACAGTGAAAATGGAAATAATTTACACCGCCATCTCCATCTACACACTATCATCATCGCAACCATCTCCGCTGCCATCACAGCTTTCATCACAAAAATTATAACTACCAGGATGTTCACCACCACCATTGCCGTCATCCCCTAACCCCCAACACGACCATCGCTCCCAATACTGCTACCATCACCATCGCCATCTCCACCACCACTACCACAATTGCCGTCACAACTAATATAGCTACTCTCACCATTTCCTCCTCCTCCTCCTCCTCCTCCTCCATCATCATCATCATCATCATCGGTGCCGTCACCCTCCACTTTATATATAACAACTATTTCGGTTAAGCTAGTTTTTCATCTCCTCTCAGTTGATATTTTTTTTGGCGTTAATTTTTGTTTTATTTTCTCTATATACCCCCACCCAGCCCCATCCTTGTTTCCTCTCCCTAGCATCCCCCCGCCTCCTGCAGCTGCAGATCGAACCCAGCCGATCTCGATACTAGAAATGGGGAACAAGATGAATGCTAAAAGAACTCGTTTCCTGTTCAGAATTCAATTAAATTCTTTTCCTCTCATCTATTTTGGATCAGCTTCCATCGGCCACCAAATGCTAATATTGTTTTGGGGGGTATTTTTCTTCTTTTTTTTTTTTTTACCAGACGCCTAGCCGCACGGTGAGGATCATTTGGTAAGGACAACGTCGATGATTTCGATTATTTTTAACGTGGAATTTTCGAGCATCGGAGACTAAATTTCCGATGACACCTAAAAACGTTGTCCCAGAACCTATTTACACTTACTTGAAAACCTACAGACATCTATCCTCCATGCTTGTTCGTAAATAATGATCTGGATAAAGTCTGTCTTTTACAATCTGGATATTTAATAAGGTGTACCTTTGTTTTGTTTGTTTTTTTGTTTTTTTTGTTTTTTGTTTTTTTGTTTCTCTCTCCATAACAATAGAATCGCTCTTTGGGCAACGTATAACAACCTTGTATCTTAGCGAATAAAGAAAAAAAAATCTGTTCCCATGATTAAAAAAAAAAAAAAAAACGGCGCCACATAACAGCAGAATTTTAATATCTTAAATTAAATCTTTAAAAAAAATCGTAGAAAATTCCGAGAAAAATAAAATATAAAAATAAAATACACCCTTGTACAAATTAATTAAAACAACCGATTTAGTTTCCTTTCTTTCACCATACGGTCTGTTTTAGAACTGCTGGACTGACAGGGCATAATCGATTTTTATTTTTTTCTCAGATTAGGTCATTTGTAATAGTGTGCAGTAATATTAATCTATTTTCGCGGTGTATGATGAAAAAGATTGCGTGATTCGTGACTGCATCAGATTTTCATCACGCCCAGACACTATTGTCTTGACTGTCGATTAGTTGTCCTACGGCCATTATATGCGATAAACGTTACTCCAAGGAAATGTACGAAAATTCTAATGCTGCACAAACACAATGGCAAACCTTACCAGTGAGCAAAGTTCTATCGATTGGCACGGAAACTCTCCTGATTTAAATTCAATCGAGAATCTGTGGTCAATCTGCAAGGAAAGACTTCATGGAATGGAGATACGAAATGCTAAGACGCGCAATGGGTTATGTTTCATTAGGAAAATACGAAAAAAAGTAAATAATAACGGAATTATTCGTTTTGTTTCAATTAATTTGCACAACGATGTATATAAACAAATATAAAAACTTAAAAACTTTGCTTAAAACCCTTATCTTTTTCTTTTGCTATCTTCTCTTTCTATACTTCTTTCAAATAACAAGAAAGCAACCTTCAAATAAAACGAAAAACACCGGAAGTTTGCAGCAATACAGCCTACTTATTTGTAACTAAAAAATACCAAAAATCAGGGTGGCTCCACCCATAAATTACGTTATAAAAAAAATTAAAAAAAGGAACGCTGGAAAATAAAATAATTTCGGTCAATCAAAAAAATTAACACAAAGAAACTTTTGATGTTAGCCGAAACCAATATTCGCGCCAGAATCTCGGAGCCTGGTCAAAATATTATAAGCTGACACCTCTGAGCTAAAAGCAGAAGTGAGTCCGCAGAGAACGCTACTGCGGAGAAACCAGCTATGCGTGATGCGTGAAGTAATTAAGAGGTCATCTACTAATGATATTTCTGCCTTTCTTAGGGCCTAGAAAAACACAGTAAATTGATCTATTTTTACTACTACTACTACCTCTATCATGGTCTGACTTCAAAACTACCACCTCTGGACTTTTTCCAAGCATACTACCAATATCCGCCTTATAAATGTGCATTTTGCTACACTAAATATCAAAGGACACACTCATGACCTAATACGAGGCATGCTCTGCGCTACTTGAGTGGAACAAGAGACGTCTTGCCATAACAACAGAATTGATAATTGTATGCATCACTCAGCAGGACAAAAGGTAATTACTTCTCTGTTATTTAAAACTTTGGAAATGCCGCTTGTTGCATATAATGATTTTACCATAGAATCATTTAATTTTAAAGGATTTCTGAAAAACGAAAAACAGGAATTGTTGTTTCTGGTCGTTTTTAGTTATTATATTGATTTGTATTGTCTCTAAGATCAGCAAATCAAAGAAAGAATTGATATAATCGTAGTTCGAAACAGGCAGCAAATATAGAAATGGTTTCGCATCAATATCAAATCGAAGAATAACATCAAGTAACTTTGGACAAATAACTAAAACATACACATTTGACAATGGCATAAAAAAAAAAAACTATCAGTAAAATGCCATCATTGCTTGTAAATAATTTTAAGACCTTCGAAGTTTTGTTACAATTTCGTGAGTGAGGACAAGACACTGATGTCTAAAGAGAATTTATAGGATTTATTTACAGAAATGCTGACTGTGAAATCACATTGATTTGCAGTGTGAATTCAAGTCGAAAAAGCTCTTATGTTGAAGATGATCGCACAAAAAGAACATGGCACTGGAAGATGAAAAAAAAGAAATCCAAGTATATATATATAAAGGAAAAGAAATCCAGGGATATATATGAAGGAAAAGTAATCCAAGACTATATATGAAGGAAAAGTAATCCAAGACTATATACAGGAAAAGAAATCCAAGCCCATATATGAAGGAAAATAAATATATGACTATAAATGAAAAAGAACCGAAGACTATATAAAGGAAAATAAATCCAAGACTATATATGAAAGGAAAAAAATTCAACGCTATATATTGTTGTAGTATACCTACGGATAATAATATGTATGTTCCTATTCACATGAATACAGTAGTAAATACTGTATGTTGGTCTGCAGTTGGAGATTCGTCTCCAGCTGTGCTGGTCAAACTCTTTGCCTCTGAGTAGAGAGGATCTCCAGACAAGGCTATGTCGAAAGGCAGAATCTCGTCTCGGGAAATAATGAACAACACATATAAGATTCGCCAGCGGCGCGTGGAAGTAGTAGTCAACTGCTAGAAGTGAGTCAAGTAAATTCCACAATGAATCTCCAGCTGCAGGGTATCTACCAACCGCCCCACACGGTCAGATCTGGTACAAGGCCGAATATAATGTGGGGTATCCGAGCCCGTAGGCACGGCCAAAAATTCTCCGTAGACACAGTATAAAACGGTGTCGGGTAGCTGTTTCTCGAGACGAGACTCTCTCCTTCGATATAACCTCGTCTGGGGATCCTCTCTGCCCCGATGCAGAGATTTTGACCAGTACAGCTGGAAACAAATGTCCAATTGTAGGATATCTACCAACCACTCCACGCGGTCAGATGTAGCACATGGCCAAATTTAATGTGGAGTATCCGTGCCTGTAGGCTCGGACAAAATTCCCCGTAGACACCGTATAAAATGGGGTCGAGTAGCTGTTTCCCGAGACGAGTAAATATATTTACAAACGGATGTAGAGAGATGGCTTTGTCTATATTATCAGAAATACTATCTAGCACGCAATAGTTATGAGATGAAGGGGAACGGTAGAGAAAGAAGAGACAGCTGTTTGGAAGAGAGAGACGGAGACACACGTAAGAGTTTAAAAGAGAGAGACGAAGACATATGTAGGATTCAAGAGAGAGTTCCCTACCTGACGGGAGATGTTCGCAGAAATAAACTCCCAGGCCATGCATGCGGACATTAGAGTCCTTCCTAAATCGAGGAAGAAAGCCAGGAATCGAGAAGGGGATTAATTAGTTAAGATTAGTTTCGTAGAGAGCTAGGATGTCTGGAGAGTTTTCGAAGAGGAATGATTCCACACGAATAGCACGAATCTTGGAGAAAGAATAGTTGAGGGTTTTAGGTGTCTTTTTTTGAGCTGATTTGTTTTTGTTTTTTTTCAGTTGCTTATAGTCGTTGTCAGTCAGTTATGTTCCATGCGTGATACATGCTTAGGCGATCCTGTATCTTTCGATACATGACTGAAGAAGCATATGTTTTTCCCGCAGTAGATTGCCATTTCTTTCTGCGGTAGACCAGTTGCCATCCAAGGCTATAGAACCCGGTCTGTCCTGCTATTTATCCATAGCTGGGGGAGGGGAGCTGAGGAATATTCATACCTTTCCCAGAGGTATTAGCACCTAAGTGAATGTAATGGATTCAACTTGAATTCGAACTCGGATCACCAATTCCTCAATCCGAACTGAGCTATCCATTACTCCACCGGTTGTCTAATGTAACATGTGGCCTCGGGGTTGCCCACCGGGGGTGCTTGCAGGGACACCCTTCCATGCGCGACATGGCCCTGCAAGAACCCTGAAATTATGTGAATGTGTATCAGATCAGTCTCTCAAAACGCTACCCAAGAGTTCGGGCTCCTAACTACCTGACAGGAACAGTAACCAGAAAGCTTCTAACCCAGTACCCTCAGTATGAAGAGACGTTGCCTGAATCCACACATATCACAAAAAATTATGACAGCACTACCGGGGCCCCCTTCCTAAACAGGAAACAAGGAATGCGCATCTATTTCTGTTCAAGAGAACGGCGTGGAATATGGACAGGGCGATAAGAAAGCCTATCTACTCCTATTTAAAAAAAATACTAAGTTTTAACTTAGTTAAAATCGAGATGCCGATTAAAAATTCAAAAGCGAATTAAACCTGGCAAAGATCCACCTCTGAAAGAATGAAAAATAAACAGTTCTGGGTTTGATTCCCAGTTATTTCAAAGAGTGAACATTCAGATAACTTATTTGGAGAGTCGATCTGCGGCTCCCCGAACATTTTGACCATACGATATTTAAGTGACATTCTAGTAAACTAAGGGACAGAAGAAGGTAATAGGTAAAAGGGGGTCTGTCCCTAGAATCATGTGAGAATGACCCGCTTGATAGCAGCGGGGTAACAAAAAACTATAAAGAAAAACAAAAACACGAAGGCTGTTAAATATTAACATTATAATTGTAATCCAAATGATTAACGATTCAAACGTGAAATTTAAAATCAAATTTTAACATGCAAATATCACGGAGATCATCAATTAGAAAAAGGGAAAAAAGAAAAAATCTAAATCTAAAGATTAGTTTTATTTTTTTAAGCTTTTCACCCTAAGCAAGGTGGGGTGCCACTTGCACGCAAGGGGTTACAAAGAGTGGGAGTGAGAGTAGAGAGACGGGAAAGAGGAAAGGATGAAGAGAAGGACGAGGAATAGATCAAGACATCTGGAGATGTCGATTGACAATGCATTTGAATAGTTGGAGATTATAGCTATCAGGGAAGCAAGTAAGAGGAAGGGAGTTCCACAGATGGGAAGTGCAAGTCATGAAACTATTGGAGTAGAAGAGATGATTACATTTAACCGTTTCGACAATGAAAGCGTGGGACTGAGATGCCAACCTAGTAGCACCTTTAAATTCATGCAGTTTGGAAACTAGCGAAAATAGCTCGTCGGAGCAGTTACTGTGAAAGTATTTGTAGAAAAGACAGAGGGAAGCGACGGCACGTCTGTGATAAAGTGACTGTAGACGAGATGCCAAATCAGGGCCAATCACATTGCATATCCGTTTCTGGATTTTGTCGAGGACCTTAAGACGAACAGCGGGAACTCCTGACCATATGTGACAGCAGTATTCCATGCAAGAACGAATGGTTGATTTATAGATTTGAATGATGGAATCGGGTGAGAAAAACTTTCTGGAGCGACACAGAGAACAAACTTTCTTTGTTGTAGATGAAGCTATTGATTCAATGTATTTGTTCTATCTTAGGTCAGCGGACAGATGGAGTAGTTACTTTGTTTCAATTGTGAAACACCCTGTATTAACGAAACTGTGGCATTGTTTTGTTTTTCTCTGTCCTTAACAATAGACTCGCCCGTTGTTGAGTAATTATTAACCTCTTCGTCTTTCTATTTATTGAATAATGAAAAAGGCTGTTCTTATCGCGATCAAATATTATTTTACTATAACAACGGAATTTTAAAGATTAAAAATGAAAAGTTATAAAAATGCAGAAATTAAAAAATAATAATTTCTGTTGATATCTATCTTGTCTCATATTGTCGTTACTCGAACCAAAAAGGCGCCGTGTTGCCATAACGTTATTTTTTACATTTTTGAGAAATAATTTCTGAAAAACATGTCTTTCTGATAACGATATATCATTTGATCGACCCAATGTCGATTAATATCAACGGCATTCTAGATAATCACTCTCCAATGAGATCATCCATCATTGCTGAAATGTATCAGGTTTTTTTTTGTAGACATATTTAAAATTAATATATATTCATATTCTTTTAAAATTCAGAGTTGTCCTTTTCTTAAACTCGTTGCCAACCACACCTAGAGTATCCTATCTACTTGCTATTTAACCCAAAGCAGAGTAAGATTCGTGCCGATCCCAGGGGTATTTGTGCGAAAGTGAATTCAATGATCTCAAATGGAGTTCGAACATGGCTCGCCAATTTTTCGTTCTGAGCTGTTAACCAATACACTACTTAATGCTATGGCAACACGGGTTGCCATATTGGTACTAATACGTCTCGAGCTTTTTTTCGAACAATGCATATTTCAAAGTTACAGAGTTCGTGTCGGATATTTGAGTTTTATTTCAACCGTCCAGCGAGGGAAAAATTAGCACAAACATCGATCGGGCATTTCTATTTGTTGATGTGGTTACGGGGGTGGGGGGTGAGGTGGAGGGTGTTTAGTCTCAGGAAATCTATCTACCGTGCAATTCACAAAGCCAGTTCATCAATCCCTAGTACACGTGACACAACCACGTGACAACTATCAGCTTCTTTGCGATCAGCCTTCCTTTATCCTGAAATTTTACGTAGACGCTCGGGAAGCCTCGAACATACCAATCACTCAGAAAGCCTAATCGAAAGGAATATCGATTAGGGCTATGAAATACGAACGAGCATCGTCTGATCGGCATATCAGGGGGATATTGCCCGTGCAACTGCATCTGAATTATTGGATGACATCCAAATCAAAGCGATCCGAACATTCAGTCGAAGCTGCCGCCACTCAACGCAGACGATAACTTCACCATTTTATCGAGAGTAGGAGACGAGTTTACTCTCTGCTTCATTCGTCGTCGTCATTTCCACAAAATAGAAAAGTAAAATTTAGCTAAAGCAGAAACGATTAAATTGCTTCTTTTTGAGCGGACTAAAAAAAGGTCTCATAAAAGTACAAGATGCAAAATAATTATCATATTTAACTTTGAGAAAAGTCCACCCTTTTGTTCTCTCCATCTCTCTATTTGCTCTCAGAATATAGATAGATAATGAAAAAACTGAGATAGATAGATAGATAGATAGATAGATAGATAGATAGATAGATAATGAAAAGATTAAGATAGATAGATAGATAGATAGATAGATAGATAGATAGATAGATAGAAAAAATGAGATAGATAGATAGATAGATAGATAGATAGATAGATAAAGAATTGAGATAAATAGATAGATAAATAGATAGATATATACATACATACATAATGAATTGATTGAGATAGATAGATAGATAATGAAATGATTGAGATAGATAATGAAAAGATAGATTCATAATGAAAAGATTGAGATAGATAGATGATAGATGATAGATAGATAGATAGATAGATAGATAGATAGATAATGAAATGATTGAGATAGATGTATGAATAGATAGATATATAAGCGGAATTGAGATAGATATGGGTTGGTAGGAAGATAGGGAAGATAGATAGATAGAGAAATTGAATCCAGAGATAATGAAATGATTGATTTAGTCAACCCATTATGATAGGAATAGATCCCAAGAATAACCAAATAATTGTAGATAGATAGATAGATAGATTGATAGATAGATTAGATAGATAGATAGATAGATAATGAAATGCTTATTTGAGATAGATAGATAGATAGATAGATAGATAGATAGATAATGAAATGATTGAGATAGATAGATAGATAGATAGATAGATAATGAAATGATTGAGATAGATAGATAGATAGATAGATAGATAGATAGATAGATAGATAGATAGATAGATAATGAAATGATTGAGATAGATAGATAGATAGATAGATAGATAGATAGATAGATAGATAGATAGATAGATAGATTTTACTCATCGGAATTAACATTAGATGGTGACTTAGTTTCACGAATCTACCAGCACGTTTCCCTCTGATACTAGGCACTCTTCCCGTATAAATATATGACAACTCAGAGTTTCGTAATTTTTAATCAATCATCAGGACTCTTGATTGATTTTATTCATCGCAGTATATCTACTTTATAATCGTACATTTCTAAGCTAACTCTCAAATTTAAATTCCACTGCCACAAATTTCAATTTCACGAGTTCCTGACAATAGAAAACCAAAATAATCAACTTGCATTTGTAAATTTAAATTTAAAATTACTGTTACTGGAGTTCTTTTGTTTTGTTTTTTAATCATTTCACTCCAAGCAAGGTAATAAAGCCACTAAGATGCAGGGGGGTACTCAGTGTTAGAGAATATGAGAAAAATACATTAAGGAGAGACGACAATATAAGAACGGGATTTAAATTTTTGAAGATGGTAGGGAAGCTTGAAACCGGAAGTGAGTTCCACAAGCGAGAAGTGCGAGGGAAGAAACTGTTAGCACAGAACTTACGGTTACATCTAACCTTTTCACCTGTAAAATGATGAGATCTTGTCGCCAATTTAGTAATGCGCTTAAATTCATAAAGTCTAAGTACCATAGAGAAAAGTTCACAAGAACAATTGCCATGAAAATATTTATAGGAAAAGACATAGAGAAGCTACGTTACGTTCGGTGGGAAAGTGACTGAAACCTAGATGCCAGGTCAGAACTAATAATATTGCAGATTTTCTTTGGATTTTATCAAGAATCTGTAAATATATAGCAGGAACACCAGACTAGATATGTCAGGAATATTCAAAGAAACGATGAATGGTAGACTTATAAATATGTAAGATTGATTCTGTCGAGAAAAATGTCTAGCATAGCAGAGTGAACCAATTTTCATCGAAGCAGATCTAGCAACTGATTCAATATAATCTTCCCACTTAATGTCAGTAGAAAACGTTAGTCCGAGAAAGAGCAATGCGTCACACTCGTGGAGGTTAGCATCTGTCATGCTGATAGAGTCAGTCGTTCAACTCTGAACCGACTGTTCGGTTCAACTCTCTTCCTACGGACGGGAGGAACCCGAAGGAGGCTACGCCGAAAGGCGGAGTCTCCTTCGGGGAGGTAAAACCGGCCCTGAACCCGTTTATACGGGTTCAATGGGCATATTTTTGGCCGAGCTCACGGGCTCGGAATGCCCACGTTAAAAAGGCCTTGTGCCACATGACACCCTCGTGGGGGGGTGACTGAATATCGTCATGCTGATAGGAGACAAAATGGTTTCTCTCTGACAATTAGGAGTGCAGTTTCGTTTTGGAGGTGTTAAAATTAACAAGTCATTACTTGTCCCAGTTAACAACAGGTTATAAGTCATTCTTTGTGCTCCTCGCCATAATCGTCTTGTTCTGTGTCCCATTCCCCTTCAAAGCGTTGTTGATCATGTCTCGCCACAACTTCTTCTGCTTTGTAGCTCTCAGTAAATTGTGTCTTTTTGTTATCTCTATATAACAAATTAAAATTACTGATAGATATGAGCACACTGATATATATATATATATATATATTAAGACATTTTTATGTTTATACATTCTTTTTATAGATACAAATATTTAAGTAAATGCTCTGTTTATAATAAACAGTATTAAACAACATTTACCAGCCTGAATGTTTATTATAAACAGAGCATTTACTTAAATATTTGTATCTATAAAAAGAATGTATAAACATAAAAATGTCTTTAAATAATTGTCGAACTTTGTCCATTTCATAATGTGTAACGTCATTTGTTTACATTTGATACGCCATGAGCAGATATGAATGTACGTGAGAGAATCATGGAAGATTGAAGTTCAAATACAGTAAATTCGACCTTGCTAACCGAACGCTCCTCTGTGGCCAAATCGGTTAAAGGCACGTCAAGCTAAATGACCGTTCCGTATAGGATACAGGTTCGAATCCTGTCGGAGGACGAATATTTTCTGTGAATTTTTCTTGGACATTCAGGCCGGTAAATTTTGTTTAATACTGTTATTATAAACAGAGCATATACTTAAATATTTGTATCTATAAAAAGAATGTATAAACATAAAAATGTCTTAAAATAATTGTCGGACTTTGTACATTTCATAATATATATATATATAAGCATACTGAGATAGATAGATAGATAGATCCCAACTGATTACATACAATCAGCGCCGATGAAAACCCGAACTACCGCTAGTCACGATGAACGGATGTCCCCTTGAGGAGGCACTGTGCCTCGAGATGATATTGGGCCTCAAACTCACACTCGATCTCAAGTGAAACTCTTATATACAATTCGTCGCAGGTAAAATGATTGGCTCCCTGTACCGCTCCAGTAAGTACCTGACTCCTCATGCTAACCTCTACGTTTATATGATCCAGATTAGGCACAAAATGGTGTATTCTTGCCATATTTTGGTGGGAGCTGCACAGACCTCACTTGATAGACTTTCAAAAGCCTCTCCGAGTCCTAGGTGGAGAAGAATTATTTTCCACCCTCCAACCTCTCTCTCAAAGGCGGGGTGTGGCCAGTCTCTTACTGATCTATCGCTACTACCATGGAAAGTGCTCGGACAAACTGCATCTTTTGGTTGCACAAGGTCTAACCTTCGCGGCTAGGACCCGTCATACCACATACATAGTAGCAAACCACCCACATCTCCTCCTTATTCCATCGGCAAGAATTAAGTTTCACGCAAACAACTTCTTCCCGTGAACCACTGCCCTAGGGAACAGAATCCCGATCACTATAACCTTAACCTATTCAAAGCTAGGGTTAACCGTTATCCTCCTATCTATATAAACTTGCACTTAACGTAACTCTCTACCTCGAGTGAACCTTACTGTAAAAAAGATAGATACATATGAACAGGCTAAGATAGATAGATAGATAGATAGATAGATAGATAGAAACAGACTGAGATAGATAGATAGATAGATAGATAGATAGATAGATAGATACGAACAGACTGACATAGATAGATAGATAGATAGATAGATAGATAGATAGATAGATAGATAGATAGATTCGAGCAGACTGAGATAGATAGATAGATAGATAGATGAGATAGATCGATAGATAAATAGAAACAGACAGATGAGATAGATAGATAGATAGATAGATAGATAGATAGAACAGATGAGATAGATAGATAGATAGATAGAGAGATGAGATAGATAGATAGATAGATAGATAGATAGATAGATAGATAGATAGATAGATACGAACAGACTGACATAGATAGATAGATAGATAGAAACAGACTGAGATACATAGATAGATAGATAGATAGATAGATAGATAGATACGAACAGACTGACATAGATAGATAGATAGATAGATAGATAGATAGATAGATTACCTTTAGTGGTAAATAAATTCTTATGTCTTAAGAATAGCTGAAAACGCGGATCTAAGGTGCTTGGTGGCCTGTAATAAATTCAAATGCTATCGATTCACTTAGAGAGCGTCAGGAGAGGTTCGGATCAAGGTGGCCAGTAAGAAGATAGTTGGGAGAAGTGCAGGGGTTTGGACAAAATAGATTTCACAAACAGGACATTACCTCGTTCCGCGGGGACACTACTCGACAGTTGTAATTTTGTTACATCGACGAGATCGCTGAGTTCGAAGCGAGAGGAGCCGGGGAAAGCAAACCGAATTTTCACTCAATTGTAGCACGTGTCTAGCGTCTGCAATTGAGGAAATGTCGAGGTGTGAATTCTGTTTCAAGCATCGGACGATTCCGTAGAGAGAATTGCTCGGAGAAGATTGGGGCTGAGCAAGAAATCGGTGAGGATGAAGAAATCTTGAGAGGGAGGGTCGTTCAAGCAGCCTATACCGCGATGTACAAAATGTCTGATTTTCGATATGGTAAACCGTGGGTCTGTCTATCAGTTTCAAACACACACACACACAACACAACACACACACACACACACACACACACACACATGAATGCACATGTATAAAACCTGCATAAATATGTACAAATATGTATCCAGTCTAATGCTTATAAACTGTGTTATCGAATTTGCCGTCATGAAGCAGGAATTGGTATTTCAGACGTACAAACATTTCAGTGGTGCATATTCAGGTAAAAAGGATTTTAAGGTAATAAATCTTGTAAATTTTAAAGTGCATTACATGCTATTACAAAAGCACTTTAGCTATAGAAGAAAACATTAGTGTATATAAAAAAAAAAGCTCGCAGTGCAAGTGAACATTAAACACCTCCACCCCATCATCAGTCATTATTCTTTGGCCGCTTCATATGACAAACATTATGTTTTCCCACAATAGTGTATTACCACTACCAGTATTTCCTTTCATTTATCAAGAGTATGTTGCAATACATTTAGGTATAGATCAGCTGGTCCCGATGAAATTCGCCGGTAATTTGATACGATAATTTATTTTATAATACATGTAATAATAATAATAATAATAATCCGATAGTCTCATTGAAAGGATTCCTTGTGAATACAATTCTTGGTATTTTTATTTTTCATTCCTATTTTGTACAATTTTTTCTATTTCTGTAAGTCATGGGCACCTTAAAGAAATACAAAAAAACACTCGAACTCACAAGTACAGCTAACACATTACGAAGAGCTTTATATATTTAAAATGTGTGTGATCTTAGGTATTTTCTATTTGCTTTTGTTTTTGCAAAATGAATTAGTGGAAAATGACACGAAGCCATTTATGACCTTAGGTCTCTGATTGGGACCCGGAAAGAAAATGTATATAGAAGAGAACTCAAGTCATTTCAGTTGTGGTTGTAAATCTCGGTTTAATTGGAAAAGGTTCCGATAGATTTACTTAAGGAAGGTGGACACTGAGAAAACAAATCCAATGACGACAGTCTGTTTCATATTTAAACATAATGTTCAGGCTTGAACGTTT
>CAHIKZ030001202.1:2155000-2167500 GCA_903632075.3 Acanthosepion pharaonis
TGGTTTCATGCTTTTTTCTAATAAGGGCTTTCTTTACTTCACAAACGCTTTTCTGCAGTTGGTCATGCGTATCATATTCGTGTTTTTGACGAGTGTGTTGCCTATAGATGTTGGTAAAATTCCATGCCGCTTTAAAATTGTCTGTATTGAGCTCTAGTCGGAGAGATAGAGGGTGATTCGCCTTCACCGGTTGTTGTTGTTGGTGGTGGTGATTATTTGCGGATCTGTTTTCGTCAGGAACGCAGTGCATCTAAATTCATAAATATAGGTAAAGATTTGATTTCGCCATCGAGATGTTATTTCTGATAAAGAGGTTTTTTTTATAGCAGTTAATTAATTTGATATTTTACATTGCCCAACAAGAGTTTCAATTCGCCCTTGCTCCAATGACTGGTTCTCTGTAGCACAAGAGAACTCAAGTTCGAGTCCAGCTCGGGAGCGCAGATTTTTCTTCAATTAAATTTTTCGGACATTCAGGCCGGTCGATATAGATAAATATCCTGTTTAATGAATCATCCAAGACGAGTATCCACTAAAATAACGTTTAAATGACAAAAAAATCTTTCGGATTAATAAAAAATCAATTACACCGTTCACACACACACACACACACACACACACACACACACACACATATATATATATATATATATATATATATATATAAAACGAATAGAATTAAAAAAAAAAAGAATATATATATTCTTCCTTCATATATTCTTTATTATTCCTTCATATATTCTTTTTTTTATTTTATTATTCGTTTATATATATATATATATATATATATATATATATATATGGTGGACTCTCCCGTCGTATACGACGTATGAGGTTCAAGCAGCTCAGTTCCTAAGAAGCGACAGTCCAATGATTTGATTACAATGGTGAAGGATTTGTGTAGAACCAACCAGGGGCCGAACAGAGAGACCCCAAACAACCCTCCGTAGAATTCAGTGTTATCCTTCTCCTAGTTGCCATCCAAGGCTATAGAATCCAGTCTGTTCTACTATTTACACATAGCTGGTGGGAGAAGAAGAGGATTCATACCTTTCCCAAGGGTATTAGCACGTAAGTGAATGTAATGGATTTGACTGGAATTCGAACTCGGCTCTCCGATTCCTCAATCCAAGCCTCTATCCATTACCGTGCCTCCTATATATATAAACGAATAATAAAATCCATTACACTATCTATCTATCTATCTATCTATATATATATATATATATATATATATATATATATATATATATAGAGAGAGAGAGAGAGAGAGATAGAGAGAGAGAGAGAAAGAGAGAGGAATAAAATTTAAGAAAAGAATATATATATTCTTTTTATTTTTTATTCGTTTATACATATATATATATGTGTGTGTGTGTGTATAAACAAATAAATTCGATTACACCCTTTATACATACATATATATATAAACGATTAAAATTTTAAAAATTAATACATTTTTTTTTATTTTATTACTCATTTTATATATATTTAGAGAGAGAGTCGAGTATACATATATATATTTATATATGTATATATATATATATATATATGTATACTCGACTCTCCCTCGTCGAATACAAATGTAAAAGAATGAAGAATAAAATTACAATGTTCCAAAAATGAATTTAAAACAGGGCTCAATACAAGAGTAAAGCAATAAATATTTATTGTACACTGTTACATCAGAACATGTAAATAATAACTACGAAATTGTACATTTTGTTCCGATGTTTAAATAAAACGTCTCTTTTGGTAATTAACAATATATATATATATATATATATATATATATATATATATATATATATATATATATATATTCCGGATGTAACAACAAAATTGTCCAAATCGCGTAACAGAATGGGATAATTGTCCATCCCACAAAATGTTTAATACCTAAAAAAAAAAAAAACACTAAACCTATTGAGTTTTTTGTTAGGTTTTTTAGATAAGACGTTTAACCATTTGGACACCATAAGTTGTAATAATTACTGAAAAACCCTTTGAGTTCTTCAGCTAGAAAGAGAACAGGTTAAAATCGCTTTGTGTTGTGTTAGCCCCACTGTCTTCCCCCAACTGAGCAATGGTAAGAGGAAAAAATAAAAATATCGTTCATGCTATATTTTATATATTTTATATTATATATATATATATATATATATATATATATATATATATATATATATATATAAACGTGCAATCAATTTACAAATACATGAATTATTCACACAAAAAACTAATGCAAAGGTTAATGATTTAAATGGCGAGACATCCATCATCGCAAACAATTTTCGTTGTCCTCTTATTTCTAAGAGAAAAAACAAGAACAACATCTATTCTATACCTGAAGATGTCTGTAGGAACAGACGAAAGCTTGTAGTAAAAATAAGAACTAATACGGCAGAAATTTATATAAACAAGGATCAATTCATTCATAACGGATTCGGAGGTTTTTGTATATTATTTGAATTGTTTGCGATGATGGATGTCTCGCCATTTAAATCATTAACCTTTGCATTAGTTTTTGTGTGAATAATTCATGTATTTTATATATATATATATATATATATATATATATATATATATATATATTTAGAGAGAGAGTGAGAGACAGAGAGAGAGACAGAGAGAGAGAGAAAGAGAGAGGGGGGGTTGATTTGTTTGTTTTTCTGTTTATCAATCCTTTTCCAGTTTATATAAAGACAGAAAATATTTTTCAATTGTAAGAACGTTTGAGAGATAATAATAATTTTTACCCGTTACAAATTCTGCTAATTAACTCATAGCTGGGGAGAGTGAGGTGGATTCATGCCTTTCCAAAGTGTATTTACGCGAAAGTGAATATAACAAAGTCGACTGGAATTCGAACTCAACTCTCCAATTTCCAATTCCGAGGCGTTATCTATTACATCACTCGCACACCCAAGCTTACAACACCTGGTATTTCTAAGAGGTCACCCATCTAGGTACTGACCAGAATCGACGTTGCTTAACTTCGCTGATCGTACGGGAACCGATGTTTTAACATATATGACCGTAAGTCAGTATGTATGTAAAATGGGTTGCTGAAAATTTCCCGATAAGACATACTTCCCAAAATCTGAAAAAACAAATTGGACAACAAGACTCCTTCTTGGTTGAGCCGAGAACTTTTCAGTATTCTCTTATATACATATACATAGACGGCAATAACAGAAATAGAACAATGTTATGCAATCTCAATAATTCAAAGGAAAGCCTTATCAAAATTCAAACATTCCCCCAAAATCAATCGATCTAAATTATATATCACTGTATATCTGGAAATCGATCACGTCTCCTGGCTCGTTTTCTTCTTTTTGCCATAAATGTTTCCTTATCGATAGCACTAGACAAGCGGGTCAGTGTAGATTTTCTATATGCGCGAATGAGTGGTCATCACGGCTTTCTGATTGCTTTAGTTTTTTTTGTTTTTTTCATCTAGATATTTTTCTTACCTTATCAAGCTGGTTCAAATACTTTCCTGCGACATAAGTAATGACCAATCCATGCAGAGAATGGTTCATTACAACGTTTTGTCCACAAACAACAAAAGGTTGTATAAATAAAAAATAGCCAAGTAGAAATGATCAAAACTATACCAGGTTAATGATGGTTGTGTCGAAGTTGGGATTCCTGTTAAGCACTAATTTCTCAAAAGCACTCAACTGCCGATTATTGACACTGACAACTGTTGTTACCGAAATTCAGGTCGACTCAGCTCTTTCATTTGTTCCAGTTTTCGTATTTGGTAAAGTCTTGACACTTGCGAATTCCGTATTGTATGGCTTCTCCAGGTCTTGTTGAATTCAGTATTTATCTGAGATGAGTGATATTCTGATAAGGAAATGCTTTGTTTATTCTCCTATAACTGACATGTCTTGATTGATAAGCATGATGCTAGGACGACATCCCTACTAATTTTTGCTGTAGCTTTATCGAAAACCTAAATTCGTATAACGAATCGAGTCCGAATGTCAAAATGAGGAAAGTAACTAATGTTAATAGCAATATAACATCAGAAAAAAGACTCCAAACACTAAATATCTTCATCTTTCTTGTTATTCCCTCATCATTTCACCTGATAAGATCTCCAACCTCCGCAATTTCTAAAGTGAGGTATTATCAAGATTTGGCGATATATTTGATCGAATATCTTCATCTTCGCTGTTATTCCCTCAGCATTTCACCTGATCAGATCTCCAACCTCCGCTATTTCTAAAGTGAGGTATTATCAAGATTTGGCGATATATTTGATCGAATATCTTCATCTTCGCTGTTATTCCCTCAGCATTTCACCTGATAAGATCTCCAACCTCCGCTGATTTCTAAAGATCGAATATCTTCATCTTCGGTTATTCCCTCATCATTTCATTATCAAGATTTGAGGTATTATCGATTTGGCGATATATTTGATCGAATATCTTCATCTTCGCTGTTATTCCTCAGCATTTCACCTGATCAGATCTCCAACCTCCGCTATTTCTAAAGTGAGGTATTATCAAGATTTGGCGATATATTTGATCGAATATCTTCATCTTCGCTGTTATTCCCTCATCATTTCACCTGATCAGATCTCCAACCTCCGCTATTTCTAAAGTGAGGTATTATCAAGATTTGGCGATATATTTGATCGAATATCTTCATCTTCGCTGTTATTCCTCAGCATTTCACCTGATAAGATCTCCTCCGCTATTTCATGAGGTATTATCACCGATATATTTGATCGAATATCTTCATCTTCGCTGTTATTCCTCATCATTTCACCTGATCAGATCTCCAACCTCCGCAATTTCTAAAGTGAGGTATTATCAAGATTTGGCGATATATTTGATCGAATATCTTCATCTTCGCTGTTATTCCCTCATCATTTCACCTGATCAGATCCCCAACATCCGCAATTTCTCTAACCCACACAATTTCTCCAACCTAAACAATTTCTAAAGTGAGGTATCATCATGATCTGGCGATATATTTAATCGAATATCTTCATCTTCGTTATTCTTCCTTCTTCATCTCATATATGTCAGATCTGCAACTTTCGCAAATTCTAAAGTGAGGTATGATCATAATTTGGCGATGTATTTGATCGAATATCTTCATCCGTGTTTCAGCTGATCAGATCTCCAAAACTAACACATTCTAAATGACTTGGCGATATATTTAGATGAAAACTTCCCTCTCCCTACAGGTGCGTTATTGCTTAAACTGACACCTTGTAATTTTAAATATCGATTGCTGTCGTATTTGCAATTATGCGAATGTTACACTATTTTATTTAATAGTAATGTTTTCCAAACAAGCTATGAAATCAATTTGTACTTTTAATTTGATTTTTTTTTAAAATCCTTCTCCTTACACCAAATAACCTCACTCCAATTCTCTTTCATCGTAAACCTTTGGAGTGATCTGCCCGATCGTCACCCTTGAGCCATTACCAGCAGATATGCAAATGTGTTCGTGTGCTCTCCTCCATATCAACCAATCAATAAAAAGAAACAAGTAACTGCCGTCAGCCACAGAGCCATGACGAAAATAGACACGAACATTAAAGTCTCGGCTTACTGCGAGCGATCATTTTCAGCACGTCCCAATAGCGACGGTTTCTACCTCTCCTCATTGTCTTTTACTTCCACCAACACTCACTCATCTCCCTCCCACCATCGTTTTGTCTTCCTCTTCTATTATGACAGCTACTACTTCTACTACTACTACTACTATTACTGCTACACCTCCACCACCCCATGGTAATACAGCCTTGAGGCCAAAGTTCAGAATTGGAGCACATGTCTTAGGGATGTGATATAAAAAGATGCAGGGAAAAGTGCTCGGTCGGATACGCTCGTTGGTAAAAAAAAAACATAAAAAAGAAAGAAATTAACATCCGAAATGAAGATAAAATAAACTTGACGGTATTCTCGTAACAGTCATTAGTTTTCTGTTTTTCTAAATTTTACCAATGGTGAGTAAACGTTATTTAAAATTGTTTTTTTTAAAAATTATTTTATATATATATATATATATATATATATATATATATATATATATATATATATATATATATATATATATATATTCAATAAATTACAGACATTATGTCTGCTAATCATTAAAAAAAATCCGTACGTACTCGAATAATCTTCCGTGTATTGATGCTAAAGAATTATAGAAATGTGCTATAGCTGTTTAAATTGCTTTTATTTTCATTTCCCAAGTACTTTCGATCTTCTTCCAAGATCATCTTCAGAAGAAATTTAAACAGATATATCACATTTCTCTCATCCTTTAATATCAATACACGGAAGGTTATTCATATTGTTAAAAATCAGCAGACATCATGCCTGTAAATTATTCAATTAGACATGCCTAAAAGAGAATTTGCTGCCTAAATGCACAAATATATATCTTACCATCGTATATATATATATATATATGTGTGTGTGTGCAAGATATAGGGCATATATATTATATGCACGGTACTTATTAGAAAGCGCTCAATATCAGAGATAGAGCTAACATATTTGGTTGGATAGATGTGAGTTTGTGATCCTGGGTTTCACGCTTTAGCGATCGTCAGAGTTTGTCTGACGATCGCCAAAGCGTGAAACCCAGGATCACAAACTCACATCTATCCAACCAAATATATATATATATATATATATATGTGTGTGTGTGTGTGTGTGTGTGTGTGTGTGTGTGTGTGTGTTTGTGTTTCATTTTACAGATTTTATGTTATCATAATGTGGAATACTTAAAAACAATGATTGAAAGAAAAAGAATATAAATGAATCTGACTAGATTGCAAAAATTATTTCAAAAATATTTCAAAATTTTGAAACTAGAGCTTCTCTCGTCCACAACAACAACAACACCAACAAAACCCAGTCCGATGAAGTCCACGGATAAAACGCGTCACAAATAAACTTTTTCCATTTTGTCTTACAATTTTCTAAATAGGGGCGTACTTTGGAAAAAGTTGTCTGAGTGGAAATTCCTCCTTATAATTGGAATATAGAAGGAGTGAGGTTTGGTTTGATTACTTGATCATAGTGTTCTTAGTTGTAGGGGTTTGAACTGATGGAATGATTAAGAATGTCGAGCGTTTGAACATTTACTAAGGCAGTGGTTTCCAAGTGGTTCACCGCGTCTCATGGGTGCAGCAGAAGAGAGTAGTAGGTGAGTCAGAATGATTGAAAGACAATCAAAGATTTAGAATCAGTTTCAAAGAATTCATCTGTCAGAAATAAATATGACTTCAAAATTTCAAATATTATTATGGATTACTTGTAATTGCATGCATGAGTCCCAGTATAAATAGTTATAAATAATTATTGACCGATTTTATCATAGTGATATTGTTGCATTACATCAAGCATTAAGAATATGGTAACTAGGCTCCGCAAATTGGAGAAGAGAGTTATCAATGATAAAGTTCTGACTTCAAATCACGCTCTCAGGTTTGTTTTATTTTCATATGTATTTTTATCACATAAAATTTGGCGACGTTCTCGAAAATGCAGCTCAGGGAAAAGAAGTTTAGGAAGCATTGTAAGGAAACACCAATAGGTTTTCATATCTGCCAAAAGAGAAATAGGATGGAGAATAGTTGATTCCTAACAAGACAGCGTAAACTATTCTGAACTCTACCAAGGCTGGAACGTGAAGATTGTGCAGCTTCACATCAGCCATGACATCAATACTCTATTTTTGGTCTGATTCTTACAAAGAATCAGGACATGAATACCTGTCATCAGCATAGCCCCCCACCCTCTTATCAGTACCGGTTTTTCTACCCTTTACGCTGCATTTTATGACAATAAAGGGAACCGATACTTTTTTTGGACTGTTGTTTCTTTCGACTTGACTCGAACCCACATCCCATACTTCAAAAGTTCATTCTTCATAGACAAGGCCTTGAAAATTCGCCTCGATAACTTGTTTCATTAAATGATTGAACACTGTATATATTTAAAAATTGGTTAAAGTAATTAAAACGATGAAGGAATCCAATGAAAATGCCTCGTTATAATTGTGCTTTTCTCACTCTTCGTTAGTTGGCACGACCATTATGCCCTGCCAATACCTCCTAAATAATGGTCTATTCCGTTTTGGTCGCATGAAAACAGAGGTAAAAGCACTACTTGGTTTCAGTGAGAAAATGAAATAAAGAAAGAAAGAGAAATAGAAGTTTTTAATATAAAAGTTGTCAATTTCAAACATTTTCATTTGTACCTACTTCTTAAAATAACGGCCAGCATCCATATTGACGGGTGTTATTGCAATATTTTATGAAAGTTGCTAAATTCAAATATTTAACGATGCGATAGGGCAATTTTTACGAATATATTATTATTGTAGAACTTGCCATAAGCTTATTCAATAAAGTTGTTATTACTAAGGAAGCATTTCAGGATAAATCATTACAGTTCAGGAATTGATACAGATTCTCTTAACAAGTACCATTTTCTAGCCCTATTATAATTATGCTTATCTCTCCCTTTGTTAATTTGCACAACCTTTATGTCCTGCCAATAATTTATAAATAATGAACTATTCTGTTTTGATCACATGGAAAGAGTGAGAAAATGAAAGAAAGGAAAAATAGTGTTTAACAGCTGTTTCAGTGAAATGGAAAAGTTGTCAATTTTAAATCTTTTCATTTGTACCCACTTCTTAAAATAACGATCAGCATTCATATTGATGATGCAATATTTTGTTAAAGTTGTTAAACTCAAATATTTAACAATATGATAGGATAGGATAATTTCTACAGATATTTTATTACCATAGAACTCGACATGAGTTTATTCAATCATTAACTTAAGAATTAATATTCATGAGAAAATAGAAGAACCATGAAATTTTACAGGTTAAAACTATTTACTCTAAATAACTCATTTAACTTCACTATTTATTCAAAGTTTTTGTTTTCATATATTTTTATGACTTAGTATATAATTATACAGAGAAAACCTGTTTCAAAGGATGTCATTCGGTGTGATTCGACATATAAGTGGAATCATTTATAAGAAAATGTGATGTCCGGACGTGGTGGACTGTGGGCCGTTTTGATGTGGTTATTTTCAGACCACACCCTAATCGTAAATTTCATTGACTTCTTTGAGAGTTTGACCAACTCAACAAATGCGCTATAAAGCACTTCATATTCACGGCAGAATTTAATCAGCGGTTGTGTAGCTTGTCCAAGCCGTAATCATCTATAATAAATCTTACTAACACAAAAGCACTAACAGAATTCTAGAGTAGGTAGTAAAGGAAAGCGAGAAGAAAGGACTAACTATCAATTGTAAGAAGATTGAATGTATGATTGTCAGTAAGAGGAACAGTACAAGATGTGCGGTACAAATCGGGGGTACCGAAATCAAGCAAGTACGAAAATTTAAATATATGGGAAATGTTTTAACAGAAGAGTGAAAATGTGACACGTAATCCGAAGGCGCATTGGAAGAGCAGAAGATGCCTTCCAAAAACTAAGCAAAGTATTAAGAAGCGGGAAAATTTCGTTAGAAGCAAAGAAAAGAGTACTGTACCTATATGACAGTGAATGCTGGATAATCTACTCACAGATGAAGAGAAGATTTAAGAAATCTGATTCTACAGAAGGATGATACCATAAAGTAAATATGTGAATAACGGGGGAAGTTTTAAGAACAATAAAAACGACACTTATACTTACAATCAGAAAGTGACAGTTGAAATTTTTAGGAGACTTAATGAGATAAGTGGGTTTGGAGAATTTGACACACACAAGATATATTGAAGGCAAATAGAGACAGAGGTAAACAGAGAGTAACCTACTTAACAAGCTTGTGAAAATGGATGACAAAACAATGACTAGAAGAGATGAGTAAAAGACAAAAAAGAACCATGATCGCCCACGTCCTGAAGGGACACGGTACAAAGAAGAAGTAAAATAAAACCAGGAAAATAAGAGATATCTCGACTTACAAATTGTACACCTGAAGAAGGCTGTAGAATGGATCGGCCAAAACATAAACTCAATAATAATGTTAACAATTACAACTCATTTCCTTCCTTCAAGGTCGACCGTAGCCGGAATCATCGAGCCAATGCAAACGATCTTTTCTTTATGTATGTAATATGCCGGTTTTACCGGTTTACCCTAGATTTGAAAAGGTTAAGATTGTAGTGATCGGGGAAGCATCCTATTTTCCACAACGTAATAGCTCTAGGAAAGAAGCTGTCATACTGGAACTTCCTCCTTACAAATGTAATACAAAGGAAATGAGGAAGTCGACCTTGTGTACGTAGCATGTCGGGTCCTATCTGTGAATTTCTGGACTTGTGGATCTAAGGAAAGAATCTCGCCTGAACATTTGCCATGGAAATAGCGATAGATTAACGAGAGGCAAGCGACGGTTAGTCTCTGGGAAAGTGGCTGTATGGTAAAAAATTATTCATCGCCCACAAGGTCGCGTAAAAGTTTTTGAAGACTGGACGATGGTAATAAGGATAGAACGTGACAGACGGACGGGGCGATAGAAGGAACTTTCAGCAATGTATCATATACAGGGGGTCTTTGGAGATCCGTCCCTACGGCGCAACGTAACCTGATTTTCGACGTAGATTGGAAGTCACCTACATAAGCAGCCACGAGCCAGCCTTACACTTGGAAGCCAAACTGAAGCGCAAAAAGCCCCCCTCCCCCAAAAAGACCGAGAGATAACGAATGTAGCACAATCTAATATGGCGTACAGTCGAGGAAGAAAGAACGCCGTCTTTCTCATATAGCACCGCGTGACGACGTATTATATTATGGGAGATGGCAACGTAACCACGAAACGCCATACATCGGGCCCGACGTAACCTGAGGACCTTCTATGTATGAGCGACAGCTTGCAACGTTGTGTCTCTTTCTCATAGACACAACGTTGCAAGCTGTCGCTAATCTCGCGCTATTTCCATCTGTTTAGATAATTTCCGTTCTTTAGTCCTGTCAGTTCAGCCAGACCACGGAGTCGAATCAGCCTCATTTCCCCCGTGTTCAGTATGTAAGGAGAAAGTCCCACTCAGACAGCTTTTTCCCCCTGCGTGGGTACTTCCCTGGACATTACAATCTTAACCCCTTCAAGTCAAGGACCAGCTGTTATCTATCCTCCTTATCATCTTTAAATTCACTTTCTATCATCACCTCTTTCATTCATATCCCACACCGCGTTCACCATAACCATTTTAGCATTAACTTTCTATCTTGAGTGGCACTCATGCCTTGTATCCGGTGAATTTTATTTTTAAATTACGGCAAACATGGACAAACATGCACACAATAAGACGTCGTGTCAAAAAAACGGTTTTTTTGTCCATGACACTGATTGTTTTTAATTATGTTCAATATTCGACAATGTTCATTGTTTTAAAAAGCGATGATTAGAATTGGAATAAAACCTAAACACAGGAAGAAAGTCAATTTATACTTTTTTTTCTTTTTGTTCTTGAGAATTTACAAGAAAAATATCATACACTATTTATTTATTAGTATTTATCTACAAGAATAATTTTATATTTACAAACTTCTAAAAATTAATACAATTAGAAATAATTCAAGACAATATTTATCATTTACCAATTTGTAAAGAAATAAATATGAAAACAATTTTTTTATTCATAAATTTATAAACATTTACTAAATTATTAAAATATGTGAACCAACTCTAAGGAAAATATTATTTACCATTTTATAAAGTTTGAATCTATTAGCAATTAACTGATGTTTTGCCAACCATTCCAATAAGTAATATCATAAATAAATAGTGTTTATGATTTTTGTTGTAAATTCTCAAGAACAAAGAAAAATTAATGTTTTATTTCAATTTCAATCATTGTTTTATAAACATTAAACATTGCCCAAGAGTGAAAGTAGTTTTAAAAAACGGTGTCATGGGAAAAACCGTCCTTTTAACACGACTTTTTGTGGACACGTTTATCCTTGTTTGCCAAAATTACTTATACCGTTTTCTAAATCCTTATCTCGCTCCCTTTATGACAATCAGTATTTATATACTAGTTTCTCATTTTATAAATGTATTCAGTGGGCACACCTATTTGAGCAGACATCCCTGTTTTTCCATATTTTAATATTGTTTTATTTGTTGACAGTGAGATTAAAAATCTGCCGGTTTAGTGATCGAGAGTCTCCCTAAAGAAAATGTTGAAAAGTACGTTTTCTTTATTGAGATCTCGATTTCCTTATCAAGATTTCGATCTCTAGGCCGGTAGATATTAATTTCACTGTTTAAAAATATAAATGAAACCGGGACGTCTACTCAAACAAGTGTACCGACCTTTAAAGCAATAAGAAATAATGTCGGCTTTTAAAAAAATCCATTAACTGCTTTAAAATACTAATCTCTAGATATCGGAATAGATTGCGTGACAGGTAGTTTAATAATCGAAGTCTTATCTGAGTTGGGGTGCTTAATTAGTTTCCAGCTACAATC
>CAHIKZ030001202.1:2175000-2200000 GCA_903632075.3 Acanthosepion pharaonis
GACATTCCTGTTCCTTCTTTTTATCTTTTCTTTCGTCTTTTTTCTGCATCCTTTCCTCTTTCTTCTATTTTTTCTTCCATCTTTCTACCTTTTGTTTTTCTTCTTCCTCTTTTCTTCTTGCTTTTCTTCTTCCATTTTTCTTCTTTTCTCTATCATTTTTCTGCTCCTTCTCTCCTCCTTCCTCTTCTTCTTCGACAATTATTTTTATTTGTCCCCACATTACCTTTATTTTTTTTCTTTCCACTAGCCATTCATGCAATCTCGATGTCTAATCTCCATCCTCAATGCCAGTCTGGCTACATATCTTTTCCAGCCACATCTCCACCGCCGCAGCCCACCTTTTCCCATACATGGCGACCTTCATTTCTAATTTCTAATCCCCCCCCTCACCAAAAAAAAAACAAAAAAACACACATCTTTATGTCATTTCTTCATTACCTTCCCTTCAGTATGTAAATATCTTTCACTTCATCTATAAACACAGAACCGATCGGATTGGCTGAAGTTTCTCCTTCACAACTTACAAAAGAGATGACTTCAGGTAGTCGCAGATATTCTAATCATTGCAACAAAAAAAAAAAGGTTTCAAATGCTAAATTATCTAGATTAGCAGGTAATCTCGACTTGCAAGCCTGGTCTAGCCCAAACTTACTCCCTCAATTTAGCTTTGCATTGAACTAAACTAAGTTTTTGGTAATCTCACGACAACCAGAGCGTTGGTTATATTCTTAGATAAGGTATCGTTATCGACATGTAAATCATCTCTAAAATGTTCGTTTGGGAATTATGAGACCTAGCGGCTGCCTTTACTCGGTGAGGAGTCCATTTGCCCCACACGCACGCACGCACGCACGCACACACACACACACACACACATATATATATATATATATATATATATATATATATATATATATAATAGCTGGCCACTCCTACTCGTGGATACCCCTCTACTAGGGCGTTTAGACAACCCCTATTGTAAACTCTCACTTAAGCACATTTGTGTTTGTTCAACACCCACAGAGCCAACCTGTCGTTTATACTGCAACTATAATAAATATATAAACTGGGAGAGAGAGGAATGTTATCTAGCAATCTGAACAACGCCAGCACACTCAAACCCTCGGTCACGATGACTTGTGACTACGTGGTAGCACAGCTATCGACGGTCCCCAATTTCACTCACAAGGTATGGTATGGTATTGTTTTGAGGCATTTTCCAAAGGTTTCGCACACTGGAATCGTCCACCCTCCAGGCCGATAACATCAGAAAGTCTACTTCCTGACAAATCAACAGAATCGAACCCGGGTACCATGGTCAGAAAGCGAACCTCCTAAGCACTCGCCCAATATATATATAAATGAGCCAGACAAACCTACCCAGGTTTCACCTAAGCGGATCGTCAGGGAAACCTTATATATATATATATATGAAGAAATATAGTCTAAAGATGTGCTATATTTATGGGGTAAAGTGCTCAATATCAGAGATAGAGCGTGTGTAAATATAAAAGTGAACATAGAAGTCAGCACTTAGAGGCGACAGTCTGTTTCATGCTAGACGCAATCGTCAGGCCACCGATTTCCTGACGATTGCATCTAGCATGAAACAGACTGTCACCTCTAAGTGTTGACTTCTATCTTCACTTTTATATATATATATATATGTATGTATGTATATGTATAGTCAGAAGAACATATACTGCGCAATTTCTTATAAGAAAGAGACCTCCACCTTCTTTGCTGTTTTCACAGCGACCGCTTTAATTAATAACTTAACGATGACACTAGACGGCGCTAACTCAAGAGGACTTCCGTTCTGACCCATATGAAACTTACTTTCTGATTTTTTGAGTTCATTAAGTCACTAATATATATATATATATATATATATATATATATATATATATATATATATATATATAGAGAGAGTTACTTTCTTTCGATTCAGTATAAGAGAAGCTTCTCCATTCTCTTGAATTTACAATAGCCACTCTTTCATTTCATATTCTCTTTTTTATTTCTTCTTTTCTTTTTTTCTTCTTCTTCGTCGTCTTCTACATTCTCATTTTTATCTCTTCTGTTTTTGCAAGAAAAATAAAAGAACGGTCAAGTGGGAAATATATAAAAGTGAGAGCCATATGTGTATATGTCAAAATTTATAAAATACGGGGCTCACATATTACTTTAGGAGAGCCATTCTCGTATATATATATATATATATATATATATATATGTGTGTGTGTGTGTGTGTGTGTGTGTGTGTGTGTGTGTGTGTGTGTGTCTGTGTATGCGCACGCGCGCGTGTGTGTGAACTGCTCAAAAAGCAAAATAGATACAGAGAAATCATTATTTTAACAAAATGAAACATTTATTGTATTTCTCTCTCTCTCCCTCTGTCTGTCTGTCTGTCTCTCTCTCTCTGTCTCTCTCTCTCTCTCTCTCTCTGTCTCTCTCTCTCTCTCTCTCTATATATATATATATATATATATATATATATATATATATATATATATAAATTTCCAAGAGGATAGAATCCAGGTAGAGCTCAATGTCAAGGCCAGAACAAGAATATAATATAAAAAGCTCAAGCATTAATATTCCATTGTTATAATTTGTTACATTGGAATCGTAATCACGATCCAATTCCTCAAGACCTACAAATTCATATATATATATATATATATATATATATATATATATATATATATATATATATATATATATATATATGTATGTATGTATTATAAATTAACTGATTTAAAATATGTTTTTCGCTGCACAGTTCTAACCATGTTTCCAAAATGGAAGCTAAAAGATTCGAATTTAATTTTGTAATTAAATTAAAGACATTAGTTCCATTTCATCCTCAAGCGAATTTTAGAGTAACTTATTTTAAAATTTACTGAGTTTTAAAGGCACGGCAAAAATTCATAATTCACTGTTTCCAAGGATACAGAGAAATCCACTCATTCAGACAAGGGGTGGTAGCGTGTTCATTTTCATTAACTTTTGTTGCATCAGTTATTAGTTATGTTCAAAAAAGGGGTTACGTTTAGGTAAGTGTAGGGATGTATTTTTCAACGAATTCTGACTTCCGTTAAATGCATGTCGTCTGTGTTTCTTTTACATTTTATTGTTAACGGCAAAAAATTCTTACAGCATTTTTTCTATTTGTATACTTAAAGATATTTTGGCGATGTTTAGTTTAGAATAAGTTTTATTTAACTACAATTTTAAAGTATTTTCACTTTTAATTTTTAATGGACTATATTTCTTTTTTAAAATAACTAAATGTATTACAGTATGTAAAATTACTTTTCATATCAAGTATAATTATGTATATTACTATGTCACATTTTTTAAAAATTTTATATCTAAACTAGCAGTAGAGCCCGGCGTTGCCCGGAGATGTAATAGTAAGAGATAGATCAAGTATCGACCCTCATAAAGACTGAAAAATAAAATTGACAAAGATTATTGTTTAAGGTTGACGGACATGCATGTCTTAATTATTTTTTTTTTTTTTTTTTTTTTTACGAATTGGTCAAAACCAAACTCAAACAAAAACATTGTTTTCAATCGTCATGAGTCTACCGATTGAACAGAATTTTATCATAAACAATTGTCTTGTAAATGGAATTTTTAAAGCATTCTGAATGTAAAAATCAAGAAAAAAAGTGTACAAGACAATAAGAAACACTACCTGCCAAAAAAAAAGTGAAGTTTTGTTGAAATCGGTTGAAAAATGTAGGAAATCCGATCCCATATATAAACGAACACACACACACACAACCTGTGTTTTATAATAAGTATAACTCGATATGAGCTGTCCCCCTTTCATTCTCGTGATGCCTCTTAATCGTGTTTTCAAATTGATTTTGTGCAATTTTCCAATTTTTGGCGCTGTTAGAACCACCGCAAGGTAATTTTACGTAGTCCTGTGAAGTTTTGTTGAAATCGGTTGAAAAATGTAGGAAATCCGATCCAATATATAAACGTACAGACACACACACACACACACACACAATCTGTGTTTTATAATAAGTAAGATATTATTTAAGTAAAATTAAAATGTATGTATGTATATATGTATATTCAGGCAGCATATCTTCATTCAGGCATGTTTCATTGAATAACATAGACATAATGCGTCTACTTATTTTTATATCGATCCTTCCCAGTTGTCTAATCATTTTCTTGATGTTGAGATGAATTGGAAGTTAACATTGAAGTCAGTCCTAATGATTGTGTTTAGCATAAAACAGTCTGCTGCCTCCGAGTGTTGATTTCAATGTTCATTTTTATATTGTCATACGCTCTATCTCTGATATTGAGTACTTTATCCCATAAATATGGCATACCTTAAAACTATATTTCTTCATATATATATATATATATATATATATAAAAACGTGTACAGAAATAGGACGTCTCTTTCTGAATATTTTTAGAACTTAAAAGAAGTTAATAAAACTCCTACGGTAAAATGGAAAATATTAAAAAGAGCTAGAGCCTGTAAATCTTTAAATGAACCGTGCTAACATGAAAATTTACAAATAATCAAATTTTCTGACAAAAAATGTTAAAACAAAGGAGTGAATTAACTTAATTAACTATAGTTTGTTTTTTTAATTACGTATTAACATTTCTTATGACCATAATTTATTAGTGTATAATTGTCCACTCTCTACACCTAAGAACTTTATTTTGTTTATTCAGTTTTAATATTGCTATGTATTGTCGTCCAGTTAGTATTATTCATATCTTATATAGATGTTCCACATTTTAAATTTTATCTACAAGCCCATTTAAGAAGCTTCCTGAATATAAAATAATTAAAAAAAATTTTCTGTTATTTTTGCGGCTGATTAACCCACCTCCCCCTTCAACGCCCTTTCAAAAAAAAAAAAAAAAAATCAACATATTTGTCTACAATCACAATACATTTGCGATGGGAGATTTTCTGCAATCGTCAATGATGGCATGTCTATGTTCCAGTATATTGTGAAATGAAAAAATTACTCAGCCACTTCCATCTTCTAAGCTCACTTTTCTATTCAGCGTAGATCTGACATTTAATTGGTTAATCAAGACATGCCCATGAGTCTATTTTTAATTCTGACTTTATGCCACCACCTTTTAACTTTTGGAGAAAGAGGTAATACTTTATTTTTAAATTTCCTTACAAATCATTTAATCACCAGTTATTGACCATCGCCTGAAGAAGTACAGTCATGGTATTGAAACATGAAAAGTTATGTGTCGCGATTTCAAGATGTTTTTATTACAATCTCTTATAATAAAAATATATATATATATATATATATATATATATATATATATATATATATTATGAAATGGACGAAGTCCGACAATTGTTTTAAAACATTTTTATGTTTATACATTCTTTTTATAGATACAAATATTTAAGTAAATGCTCTGTTTATAATAAACAGTATTAACAACATTTACCGGCCTGAATGTCTGAGAAATTTTCATAGAAAATATTCATCCTCCGACAGGAATCGAACATGTATCCTATACGGAACTGTCATATAGCCTGACGTGCCTTAACCGATTGTGACGTCATTTGTTTACATTTGGATACGCATTGAGCAGATAAGAATGTACGTGAGAGTATCATGGAAGATTCTAGTTTAAAAACAGTAAAATCGACATTGCTAATCGAACGATCCTCTGTGGCTCAATCGTTTAAGGCACATCAGGCGAGATGACGGTTCCGTATAGGTTTGATTCCTGTCGGAGGACGAATATTTTCTGTGAAAATTTCTCGGACATTCCGGCCGGCAAACAGTGATATTGATCACGCTTCCCCATTTTTATATTTTCCCTATATATTATATTTTAAACAATATATATATATATATATATATATATATATATATATATATATATATATATATACAGAGAGAGAGAGAGAGAGAGAGAAAGAGAAAGAAAGAGGGGAGAGAGAGAGAGGGAGATAACTTTATCTTCCTCTTCACTACATATATACTCTTTCTTTCCTTCCAAATATCGATTTCTCTCTCCTTCTCACTCACATTTTTACATTCTCTTTCTTCTTTCTCAATACCTCTCTTTCTCTTTCTCTTTCTCAAACATTGTCCTTCTTTCGTTTTCTTTCTTCTTATCTATTTTTTCTTTCTCTCTATATCTTTTTCCTTTCTTTCCTTTTTCTTTCTCAATATCCTCTCCTCTCATTATGCTACTATTTCTTTCTTTCTTTCTTTTTCTTCTCTCTCAGTATCTCTTTTTCTCTCATGCGTTTCTTTCTTTCATTTTCTTCCCCTCCCCATACCCTTCTTTCTTTCTCACTGTTTTTCTTTCTCTTTCTCAATATCAATCTTTCTCTCTTTCACTCTCTCTCCCCCACTTTTTCTTTCTTTACAGACTCTTTCTCAATGTTTCGCTTCCTCTCCCAATTTTATTCTTTTCTCTTTCTTAATTCTTACTCTCTCTCTCTCTCTCTCTCTCTTTCTCTTTATTTTTTTCTCAGAATCTCTTATTCTCTTTCTTTCAAACCTTTCTCTTTTTTCTCGTTCATTTTTATATCTTTCTCTTTGTTTTTTCCCGTGTCACCCTTTCTCTTACTCTCGCCCATTTTTCTTTCTTTTTCTCTCTTTCTTTTTTGGCTGTCTCTCTCTTTCTCCCTCCCATTTTTTCTTTGTCTCTCTTTCTTTCTATTTGTGGCATCTCTCTCTTTCTTTATCTCTCTTTATACTGTTGCGTTTTCTCTCTTTCCCACTTTTTCTTTCTTTTCTCTTTCTTCTTTTCCGTTTTCTCTCACTTTCTCCCTCCCACTTTTTCTTTTTCTCTCTCTCTCTTCTTTTGTGGTATCTCTCTTTCCTCTTTTGCGATATCCCTCTTCTTCTCTGACGCTTTTTCTTTCTTGCTCTCTCTTTCTTCTACTTCGGAATCTCTCTCTCTCTCTCTCTTTCTCTCTCACAGTTTTTCTTTCTTTCGCTCTCTTTTTTTTCTATTACGATATCTCTCTTTTCTCCCTCTCTCATGTTTTTTTAACGTCTCGCTTTATTCTATCATCTTTGCGAACCGTTTCCTCCCCTCTTGCCATTTTCATCCTCCCCTTCCTCTTCCCGGTCGTTTTCCTCTCTCTACAGTTCTTTTTCCGCCTTCTCCTGTCAACCTCCTCTCTTTGTTTACTCCTATTCCTTTTCCTCCCTGCCACTCCTTCACTGTCCCTTCTTTTGTTCCATTCTCTCTTCAAACTCTCTCCATTCTATTCACACTTTCTATTCCATGTCTCACAATTCTTTTATATTTTGTAGTGGTTTCTTGCGTATCTTAAGATTGTTCATTTTTTTTTATATTCCTTTAAGGAGTCCTCCGCCGTAGAGTGTGTACCTTGAAGGACGTCTTTTGTATTGTCCTTCCGTGCCATCTGTTTGTTTCGAAACAAAAAATAACTTCATATGACTCATATATCACTTAGACATCACTTCTCCTCAGATTGTATTTTAGAACATGTCCACTTCGTTCCCAAAGCGACAAACGTAGTTTCTCATACCAAGTGGTCCAAACAACTATGACGCGATTTTACATAACCGTTAGATCTAGTGTTGATCGTTATAAAGACGACCTGTTTTATTAGTAAAGAGCGATAGAAAAGACAAGTATTCAAATGCTGAGTTTCAAGGCAAAAAAAAAAAAACAAATGTCACGACGCTATCCTTACTTAACTTAAATTAATGTAAGACTAATAAATATCCTTATATCGATACACACATATAGATATAAGCATAGATATATACACTGACCCTTGAGAGAATAAGCGTTAAGGATATATTCATTAGGTGTTGATATATGAAAATCACCTCTAAGACCAACCATGCCAAGAACATTGTAGTGAATCACTCTAATTCCATTTTGTCTTGCATTGGTGTGATGTAACTTTCACTTAAACAGATATTTCCTACTAGCCGCTGCTCCCAAGAGGATGCTTTCCCGATCGCTATAATTTTGACCAGCTGAAGTCTATGGTTAATCGTTATATTCCTCACATATACACATAAACCGCTACCTTTTACTCTACCTCGAGTGGCGCTAGAGTCTTGTACAGGTTGAACACCACTCTGTGTATATAGTAGAGTTTAAAAGTTTGACGCGATCTCTGTTATTTTTTTAAAATTGGCATAAAAAGTAGTTTTGTCCTTTAAATAAGAGAAAATTACCATATATGGTTAAAAAAATCGAGACATGATTTTTTATTAGAAATTTGATTATGACAAAAAAAAGTATTTTATGATTAAATTTTGCTCCTTCAGCCTTGATTATTGCAGCTTAAATTTTTGGCATTTCTCTCAAAAGTTTCTTAAACTATAACATGGATAATTGATTTCATTCAATATATATATATATATATATATATATATGTGAAGCACGTCAGGCTATATGACGGTTCCGTTTAGAATAGAGGTTCGATTCCTGTCGGAGGGCACATATTTTCTATGAAAATTTCTCGGACAATCAGGCCGGTAAATGTCGTTAATACTGTTTATTATAAACACAGCATTTACTTAAATATTTGTATCTATAAAAAAAAAATGTATAAACATAAAAATGCCTTTATACACACACACACACACACACACACATATATATATATATATATATATATATATATATATATATATATATATATATATATATATATATATATATATATATATATATATATATGATAGGTTATTTAAAACCAGAAAATTAGTAGGCCGATGAGGGAGGCACAGTGGAGTAATAGCGGCTCGGATTTTGGATGCCGAGTTCGAATTCCAGTCAAATCCATTACATTCACTTACATGCTAATACCCTTTGGAAAGGTATGAATCTTCGACTTCTCGCCCCAGCTATGGGTAAATAGCAGGACAGGCCGAGTTCTATAGCCTTGGATGTCAACTGGTCTGCCACAGAAAGAAATGACAACATACTGCGGGAAAAAAAAAAATCTGCCTCGTCAGTTATGTATCGAAAGATACATGATTTCCTAAGCGTTTATCACGCATGGCATATAACTGAACGAATGTGTGAATACTTTTTAAAAATAAATTCACACATCCAGGTTTAAATAGGAATATAGGCATACTCAAGGGATACAGTTTCCGCAAAAAGCCATCTACAAACCCTCCACAAACCGAATCGGAGCAAACAACCTGTGTATAACCTCCAAGTTTCATCAGTAATATAATGTAGCGACATTATTAATAAATACAAATATAATAATAAATAAAATACATTATTCGGACTATTGTCCTCATCATGTCGCCATATTTATCAGTTATCTCCTGTTAATTTCCCTCTGAAAGTTCTCCACTGCCTTAACCGGGTATTGAACTCACACTCTTTGGGTCCTGTCACTATTATAAAAATACAATCATAACAGCAAAAATTGCAATATGTGCACTGGTAAAATCATTCCATGATAACAGCAAAAATTGCAATATGGGCACTGGTAAAAATGGTTGCTAAAGACATTAGGTTTGTAATACCCAGAAAATCATACCCAGTTGTCCTCAAGGACACATGGCACAGTGGATAAAGGCGTTGGTTAGATCCAGTAACAGGACCCAAAGAGTTCAATACATATATTGACAGACTATGAATAAAATAAAATAAAACAACATTAAAACTTTGTTTAAAATAAAATAAATAAAACCAAAATTATAAAAGCTCTCTGAGAATGCAACAGGAAATTTTCCTACATGAAAACAGACTTTGCGCCCAAAATGCTGACTTCATTCTCTTCGCTACCGACTATTGGAAGGGCAAGACGTCTATCTCCTTTCCTAAGCACATTTCTTGTTATAATACCAAGTGATTTTTTTCCTTTATCACATGCAACCTTAAAACACTTGTAAACAAAAATACACACACACCAGTACAAAAAAATAAATAAAACCGTATGATTTTAATTTACAATTTAACACGTTTTTTGTATTATTTCTATCTATTTTTTTTTATCCCTGCGAAACCGAGGCTATCCGTGCTGGTATGATGTGAATAACCTCATACATTAACACATGCAGAAAAAATTCCTTCGGCTTCATTTACTTGTTTAGAAAAGGTACAGACGTGTTTCGAAAGTTCCGACTTATAACATATTTTCTCATGATGCTTCTATTTATTCTAAAGGCCTATGAATAGACAATAAACATTATTATTCTTTTTATCATTATTATTGTTAGTCTATCTCTCGAATTTCTTTCACCGGCCTAATATATATATATATATATATATATATATATATATATATATATATATATATAATCAAGAAGAAAACCTTAAAGACACATTTCGGTTATAATTTATTTCGTGAATATCTATATATTCATCTCTTCAGATCGAAATCTTTTAGTAGATTCTGAAGAGATGAATATATGGTGATATTCACGAAATAAATTATAATCGAACTGAATCTTTAAGGTTTTCTTCTTGATTATTATTATTATTATTATTATTATTATTATTATTATTATTATTATACCCTGTAGTTTACATTGAGCTCTCCTGAGATCATATCTTCCTTGGAATTATCGCTACCAGTCATGAATTGGTAATATATATATATATATATATATATATATATATATATATATATATATATATATATATATATATATATATATATATATCTACGGGTGTAACAGCAACCATTGTTAGATTAAGTTTTGAACCATTATATGTTAGAAATGATTAAAGATATATTACTGGAATTCTCCGAGGCTTTTTTTAGCACTATTGGGTTCTACTTTGAGCAATAAGAATGCATAATTACTCTCCTAGAAGAATCATGATGAAATCAATCATAAACGAAAATGACATGTTCATCATTAATTAATCCTAGCTAAGGATCGGAAACTCATGAAAGATTAAAATAAATTTAAAATACATTATTCCAGGATCATTTTCCAACTTATTCAAGATGATCTTCGCTCTCTCTAGCCTTTTAACTTTCTGCCCTGGAGTAACAAGGTGCCTCACAGGTTTCATGTACGATTTCATTTACAAGCCTTTTTTTCATTGCCCTTTAGACTATCATTGCTGAAACTCCTCTCTCACGTGCCAAACATCTCATGAATGGAGTTGGATCTTTTCTAATTGATCTCTTTAGCTTTAAGTTGAAATGATAATCCCTTTTCCTGTTGTGACCTCCTGATCAGGTTTTCCTGTCTACTGTTCCCTCTTTTTTAAATTTATTCACCGTTCTGTTGATGGTTCTTGAATGGACTTTGAAGCCAGAGTATGAATGTTGGTAACCATTACTGAAGGCCTGAATGATCTTTTTCCTCCCACCATTGCTCTTTTTTTAGGACAGTGGGACTGACACGAAATGATTTTAATCTGTTCTCTTTCTAGTTGAATGACTCAAGAGGGTTTTCAGTGATTCTGATGACAAATGGTGTCAAGATGGCTAAATGTCTTATCTGAAAACCTGGCAAAAAGAAAGCCAATTAGTTTAGTGTTTTTTTATGTTTTTTTTTTATTTAGCTATTAAACATTATGTGGGATGGACAATTATGCTGTTACACGATTTAGACGATTTTTCTGTTACACACGGTACATATATATATATGTGTGTGTGTGTGTGTGTGTGTGTGTGTGTGTGTGTGTGTGTGCGTATTACCATATAGATTTATTGCAATAAAAATATATCAGTCTGTAAACTATCAGCCTGTAAATTTCAGACAAGTTCGCCATCGTACATCCAGACGGCCATTTCACGAACACATAGACACCCGCAGAGTGACGTCTATACAAACATCTACACACACGCACACATACGTGCGCACACACACACACACACACACACACACACACACACACACACTCTAGACGTTTGTCCATTTATCAAAGGCAACCCTTTGAAATACAATAGCTGCCTCATAAACCTATGTCTGTAACTTCAAGGGCTCTCTTTTCCGAAATGAATCAATGGGCTACAGCGGTGACAGGCGACGTTTACGGTGTTTGAATCAGGTTACGAAAGTATCGACGCAAACTTTCGGGTAATGAAGTCTCGAAATGCACATGTTGGCTATGAATCAAGAGAATTTCCTCTTTTCTTCGGCCACCTGATGAATATATTTCTTGAACTGTAAAAATAAATAAATAAGTCCAATCTAATCAAAAATAAAGACATGACCTGTGGCCTGAAGTCAGATTTATCGAAAAAGATTGCTTAATCAAATTACATCCCAACTTCTTTCTGACTTTTACTCAGCATCATTTTCTTTCCCAACGTGATAGGAGGATGCATAAAAAAAGGTGTTTTTTAATACGTAAGCTAACTAGGCATTAACCGCAGACATTAGGTAATATCTGATTTAAATTTGATGTTTTAAGGAGCATTGGAATAGCGAAAGATGTTTTCTAAAAGCTAAGTAAAGTATTTAGAAACATGAAAATTTCGTTACAGTAGATAGGTTTGTCTATCGTCCGGTTCACACTCCTCTCCGTCTTTTGAACAGGAGTAGAGGTTTATCCCTTGTTTCCTATTTAAAATTGTGTTTCCGGTTCCCTCTAAAGTCTTTTTTTCTCTTTTACTTCCACTGCCCCACCCTTGCGTCTTGGTGGCTTTATTACCTTGTTTGAGGTAGTGCCTCTTACTCTCTAACCCTCTACCTCGATTGACTCTTGAGCCTTGTACAGGGTGAACGTTACTGTAAAAAAAAAGTGACGGGAGGTGGCTTCCCTCTGTCTTTTCTACAAATATTTTCATAGCAACTTCTCCGATGAGCTTTGACTCCTGGTGCCCCGACTACAAGAGGTGCCACTAGATTGGTATCTAGGTTCCACCCGTTTATTGTTGAAATAGTTAAATGCAACTGCCACTTCTACTCCAATAGTTTTTGTGTCTCGCACTTCCTACCTGTGGGACTCCCTTCCTATTTCGTTTCCCTGATAGCTAAAATCTATAAATAAGTGCAACGCCAATCGTCATCTTCTGTCTTCTTGAACCATGTTGCTTTGTTGTTTTTTCCTCGATTCTCCTCATTCTCAAGCTTCTAAATTCTCTTTCACTTTCACACCATGTACCGCCCCACACGCGTTCTAGTAGCATTGTCGCTTTGCTTGGGGTGAAAATATAAAAAAAGGAAAAAAAAGGTGTTGAACTGTTATGTAATATCGGCCATCCTGTGTGTCAGTGAATGTTGAAAAATCTAATACCTATGAAGTGGTGACTTGAGGCAACAGAAATGTGGTTCTACAGAAGGATGCTGAGAATACCATGGACTGAACATGTGAGTAACGAAGAAGTTTCAAGAAAATTGGGATAAAAAAGATACACATACTTAGATTCAGAAAGATACAAATGGCATTTCCAGGACACATAATGAGGAAAGAGTGCTTGGAGAATTTGGCACTCACAGGGCCAACTGAAAAAGGACAAATGAAAGCAGCGAGTAAAATATCGCACGAGCTGATGTAAGTAGATGAAAGAACGGGGATTGGTCGGTACAGCAAAAAAGAAAAACCTTTCTAAAAGCTATAAAGGATAGGAAATTGCGGAGAGCCATGACCACCCACGTCATGAAGGGATGGGGTACAGCAGCGAGAGCCTAAGTTGCCAAAGATTAATGATAAAGGATTTTATCCTATTTCCTTTTTTATATAAGTTGATAACTTTTATCCAGTAATCTTAAAAATTTAGGAAAATATTCTAAGTAATCTAATACTTTATTGGATTTTAATTACTTTGATTTTATAGTCTTACCTACAAAGGTGATTGTTGAGGATATATTAAAAGAAGTTACCAATAAAATTTAAATTTACTACAGTTACCGCTCTTTTTTTTCTGATAATGTCATGTATGGACGTCCGTATTTCCAAATATCATCCCCTTTTATACCCACACATACAAAAAACATTTTTTTAAATACTGGGGGTTGCTGAATTGTAGTAATCTTTCACATTTAAGATTAGTAAATATAGTTTTTATTTAATAACACCTAACCACTACAAATTAATACAGAATTTTAAATGATTTAAAACTCAATAAATTATTCTTATTAAAATGCTTAAAAAAATGAAAACTATTCTTGTAAGAATTTATTACTCATCGATTTATTTTTCTTAAGACAAAAATGCATTAAGATAATGTCTTATACATAAAAGCAATTAAAAGTATATCTGATTAAATAATGTCTTAATTTTATTGCATTTTTTGTTTTATGATTCAGAGCAGATTTTCTGTAACCGAGCCTTATTGTTTTACAAAAAGAATTGATTTAAATTCTCCAAGGACTGGTGCATATAACTAGTATAAACATTAAGCTTTACAAAAAAGAATTTCTCGAAATTTCATAAAATTAAATAAGTGCAGCTTAATAGATGTAAAAAAAAAATATATATTACCATGATTTTGCAAAAAAAAAAGAAACATTCAAAAAATAATTTAATTCATTTGTGAATAACTACTGAAAGTTTCATTAAAATTCGAAAATTGTTTGATTTATGCAAGAATTACTAAATCCGTGTTTTTCACGGCAAAATGACGCTTTTTGCATACTAATTAAATAGTACGTTTTCTATAGCCCTCTGCTGAAATCTCTAGCCATAATTTTTAAGGTACTACAAAAGATTAAAAAATATAATTTATATAATGAAAAAGTCCTTTAGTCTTTCTTCTTAATAACATATAAGATTTTGACGCTAATACTTCTGCTTTATTAAGTTTGGGCATTTTTTCATCGTATATGATCATTTTTTAGCGAATCTGTAGGGATACCTGCACTAGTGTCATTTGAACCCGATACACTAAATTTTGACTTTTAACCTAGGGTAAACTGAAAATTCGGTCTGATGTATATATAAAAGGTGAAAATAAATTTACATTTATTTATATTCACGCGTGCTTTTGTAAATTATTGCATTATAAAAAAAATAACGTGTATGTGTGCGTGTGTGTATGTGTGTGTGCGTACTTGTCCTCTTGTATTTCGAGGCGAGGTTTAAAAATCTTTTTTAGATGTAAGGCACAAACATGCGTTTCAAAGAAAATAAACGTCGCTCGACAAGGAATCCAGAATTGTTTCTTCGTCTTCACACATGGACAAATAATTTAATTTTTTTTTTCTTAGCAACAAATATCACCCAGAAATTTGGGTGGACATTTTTTCCTTTTTTTTTTTTTTCCTTTCTTTTATTTTATTTTTATTTTTTCTTGTTTTCCGCTTTTTATACTGTCTTAATTTTGTAGTGCCTGCTAAGTGTTGTGTCTGTAAAGTTGGTACTTGTCAAGATCATTTATTTTGTTTTCGGGTCAAGACATCCGTGGATGGTTGAAGGTCACAAATAGCTGCTTATTTCCGACGGGCACTAGGGCTTTTGTGCTGTCATTTAAAATGCTGATTTTCATAACTAGCAAATTCTTCACACATGGTATTTGGTCTATGATAACACGAATATGAAAAAGTTAAATAAGAATAATAAATCTTGACAATACATATATAAATATAAACACACCCACCAGACAACTGAAATCTCTGTTATCTAATGAGGGAGGGGTTGGGAAATTATGCTAAAGGAAAGGGGGGGTAAAATAAAAGGGACCAATGACCTTACATGACTTAGCTAATTTAAAACATTATTGACTAACTCATACAAAAGTGCTTCTAATCTAGTGTCAGCTGCATTAGAAGCTCTTCAATAATTGTCAAAACTCCAACAACGGATCTAATGATGTGAAGAAAAAACCTTTTCTTTTTTAAAAATTCAATTTTTTTTTTTTCGTTTAGAAAGGAAAGTATTCGGATTTTCAACGTTTTTTTTTAATCGTGTTTCTATTTTTGTCTGTTGAACATACAATCCTATTACAATTGGTCTTGTCCTTCTTTTAGTTAGTTCGCAATAGCGCTACTACCTGCCAATACCTCACTAATAATAGACTCTTCCGTTTTGATCTCGGGCAAAGAGAGGAAAAGATACTTGGTTTCAGTGACAAAAAAAAAAAAGAAAGAAAGAAATGAAATAGAAAGGGAGAATCACATTGAGCTGATAAGAACAGATACTACACTTTGATCTCGGCCAAAAGGCCTTTTATTTACTTGACCCCCACCCCTTCTGAGTCAGGTTGACACAAGGTCGGTTTTTAACGTGGGATACCGAGTGTTTTCACTCAGGCCGCTGGTCCAAGCTGGTCAGAGCTGGTCTTGGCTTGTCCTAGCTGGTCCAGACCCAAGCCGGTCCAATCTAGGCGTAGGCGTGATCGAATCTCAGCCAAAAGGCCGAGAAACAGATATTTTTCAATGCGCTCACTTCGTTACAGAATGTGACACAAGGTCAGTTTAAAGTGGGTTTAACGGAAATACAGTGAAAAAAATGCCCAAGCATACTTCGCCATTATTTTGTTCGAATTGTTTTTCGTTTTCAGTCCAGCATGACTCTCGCCTCCTGCGTCCATGGCTTCGAGACCCGTGTTATCAATATAATTGAGGGAGTGCAGTGGTCCGATCCTTGTATTCAATGACGAGCTCCACCAGAGAACCGAGTAACCACCGCACCGTCGTTCAATGCTGTGTTCGCTGGCTCGGTCCCATCTTGTGACGACCTGATGACAACTCTACCGGAGTCATTCACCAGATCGACCCACCATCTGCTAACTAGAGACGACCTCCCGGCAGCTATGCAGCCGCTGGAAGAATGTCATCCGTCAGAACTCCGACAGAGATATCTGGCACTGGAGGATGTTCTGACATTCAAGTCAAGTGCTGGAGGGACCAGGTGGTACACGTGTGCTCAACGCATTCATGGTATGAAATTTAGCAGCAGCAGACCAGCTTCAGCTCATTCATCTTTCTTTTTAACAAGATAAAGAGAAAAAGCATCGTCTTTATAATCTTTGTAAACTCATTAATTGCTCTTTATTATAAACATTTCTAAATATTTTTATTTTTCAGCAGAAGGATGATGCTTTTTTAAAACGAATATGCCTTGGATTCAACACAATTTCCTTTTCAGCAAATGCGAACAAAAATTGAAATTTCTTTTCAGAGCGTGTCTAATGGATTGCGAAGTTCGAAGAGACGTGATCTTATTTTATTTTTGTAAAAATACAGTTATATGTTAGCGGTCATGTAAACACATTTTTTTTTAAAATACCGGCTATGCTGACTCAACAGGAAAAAAAAAACAAACATGGCGCGTTTTGTGTGTCGCTAGATAGGTTTTAATGGTTTTTTAATTACAGAGATACTTTCGATAGAGGTAGACACGTGTTTCTGTGTTTATAAGAAATCATATATACGAGGAAACGTTGAAAAGTTCTTGTCCTGACCCACTTTCCAAAATCAGTATTTCAATGAGCAAAACATCAAAATTGTTGTGTGTGTGGTGCGTGTTTTAAGGGTTAAAAAACTTGAGAAGCGTTGCGCTAAGTGTGTTGCGAGGCAAATACGTGAAATAGCTTTTAAGTTTTATGACTCCAGGTCATTTTTCTCCTGTTAGAGTCGAAAACATTTCAGCAATAACATCATAAAACTATACATAAGCTCAGGTACTACGTACCCTGCATATCTAAACATGTTAACAGATTGGTGGAGGTGCTGTTGGAAACCCAGCGCTATTAGATTTTGAATTTCAATACATGTGATTTGGTATTAGGGTGCTAGTTTCTGAAATAAGCAAGAGTAACTTGGGCTGCTAATATGGAAGACAATTCCAAATTTATCATTTGTAAGCTTTCAAATGTAACCTAATTTACGACGAATATATGAACCGATCCCTCACTTTGGGGTCACGATAGTTTTTAGACATTTTATATTCCAAAGAAATTATAATGTGGATATAAAGTGGGGATCAATTCTATATTAAAATCAATATATAAAGTGATCCCTCACTTTGTGACCATGATTGTTTCTATACATTTATAGTCCAAAGAAGATAAATACATCTAAAAGAGATGCCTATTGTTGCTAATCAGAATTTGATTGATTGATTGATTCATTTTCTACAGTTTATTAACATTTTGCAGGTTATTTAACGCCAGAAGATATTTTTAGATTGTAAGAATTTTTTTTTTTGTTGGGGTGGGGCGATAATAATTTAGTGATACAAGTTTTAGCTGGGGGAGAAGAGGTGGATTTCTACCTTTCCCGAGGTTATTTGCGCTTAAATGATTATAACGAACCCAACTGGAATTGGAACTCTGCTCTTCGATTAACAATTCGGAATCAGTATTCATTACACCATCCTCACACCCAAGCTTACAGCACCTTGATTCCCAGGTGGTTACCCATCAAAGTGTTGACCAGGCTCGACGTTGCTTAACTCCGTTAGTCGTACGGGAACCGGTGTTTCAACATGATGTAGCTGCAACACGAGGTTTGTACCCTCGTTGGTAGAACGATTTCCCGGATCTAAGCGCAGTACTAGATTGTCAGTTAGGTCGCATTGTCTCACTGATGAAATTGTTTGATGTAACTGAAAGTTCTATGCTTTTTCTTTTCCCGGACTTTCCACATGCGGAACTCTCTCTCTCTCTCTCTCTTCCCTCTCTCTCCCCTCTCTCTCTATCTCCCCCTCTCTCTCTCCCCTCTTTCTCTCCCTCTCCCCCCTCTCTCTCTCCCCACCTCTCTCTCTTCTGGCTTCCTGCATTCTTGTCAATTACGATCTTCAACAATTCAAATGAAATGTCTGTCCCTAATTTTCTGACTTCTTGAATCATGTTCATTTATTGTCCTTTCGGTTTCTTTCACTCTCAGTAACCTCTTGCAAGTTAGTGGTTTTTAATTCCTAACAAGGAGTGAAATGATGAAAAAAAAAAAATAATAACCCTCCAGTTTTGATAATGGCAATTTCACGCAGGTTGGTAATTATCACGTAGGGTTGAAGAACAATAAAGTAAAGTTTTCTGACATTATTCTTAATACAGGTCTGATGATAGTTACTTATATTAAATTTCCAGAATTGGAATTTGTAAATGTCTGAAAGGTTCCCATATACCGAGTGTAACAGCAAAATTGTCCATCGTGTAACAGCATTGGATAATTGTCTATCCCCAAAAATGTTTAATATCTAAATAAAAAAAATCACTAAACTAATTGAATTTCTTTTTTCCAGGTTTTCATTTTAAGACATTTAGCCATCTTTATCGTAAGAATCACTGAAAAACCGTTAAACAAATATATATATATATATATATATATATATATATATATATATATATATATATATATATATATATATATATATATATGCTATTATTAGTGAGCATGTAATAAATAGCAGGAATTGTGTGTTTGATTTTAGTGTGGACCGTTTTTTGATTTTATCTAGGTCCCACTCCATTTTCACCTCAAGGTTCTAGAGTCCTTATATATCAGATCCCGTGAGCCTTCCCTTTGTAAACAGAAGGAATGCTTACTGGGTCTGAATGTTATTAGACTCTAGTTTCTTGAAATTCAATTTTTTTCCTTCCATTATTTATATTAATTTAATTTACACGCTTATATATTTTTATATCCCAGAAAATAAACTTGATAAGGCTGGAACGAAACAAGTTGTCCTTTTTAGCTTTATTAAAAATGGCATATAATTTTTGCTTTTTCCTATCTATCGTTAAATTTTGTACCATAAAAACTTACATATATATATATATATATATATATATATATATATATATATATATATATATATATATATATTATAATAAAAAAGAAAGAACAGTAAGATATATAATCCGGTGTTCTTAATTGATATTTTTATTTTTACAAAACAGTGCTCAATGTAAATTTACAAAAATTCGCTTGAGGATGAAACAGAACTAATGCTTTTAATTTAATTATATAATTAAATTTGAAGATTTTAGCTTCGGTTTTTGAAACATGGTAATTCCTGTGTAGCGAATAAACCATATTTTAAATCAGTTAATTTATATATATATATATATATATATATATATATATATATATATATATATATATATTCAGTTGTAGAGATATTAGTTTGTAACTCTGTGTTTCACGCTTTTGCGATCATCATACAAATGATTATTGCAAAAGCATGAAACAAAACAAACTAATATCCATAAAACTGAACATCTTAGCTCTATCACAGATATTGAGCACTTTTCACTAAGTACCCTGCATTTAACATATATATATATATATATATATATATATATATATATATATATTCATCCCAAGTAAGGCAATAAAGCCACTAAGACGCAAAGTATTACTGAGTGTGAAAAAAATAAGAAAGTAAAAAGAAATATTATTAAGGAGCAAAAGCAATAAAAGAGAAAACTGTACAATGACTGCAATTCTTAAGTCATGTGCAATATAACGCTGGTGGATATATCGTCTACATTTTAATGCCTTAGCGTAAGGTATAAATTCCTTCAGCTCTTGGCAAACAGCTGTGAACGATAAAATGGTCATGTCAGGAATTACTCTTTGCTAATGTTATTATGTAATAGAAAACACCCTGTCACCCGCGCCAAATAACGCACTTTTCCATAAGACACTGCTCTTTATTTAATCGGCTGAGAGAACCCTTTTTGCTTTCCATCAGTATGGCTCATCCGTACGTTGGGTAGAATGACTCATTGCGCCTTCTTGACTTAACGTTTTCTGCTGATCTGAAGTGGAAATATTGTATTGCGCCAGTTGTTAGGTCTGCTGCTAGGAGAGTTGGTTCACTGTGTTGTGCTAGACATTTTTTTCCTCGACAGAATCAATCTTACACATTTATAAGTCTACAATTCATCCATGCATCAAATATGGCTGCCATATCTGGTTTGATGCTTTTGCTATGTATTTAGAGATTTTTTGATAAAATCCAAAGCAATGTCATTGGTCCTGTCCTAGCATCTCGATTTCCATCACTTTATTCACTGCCGCTTCCCTCTGCCTTTTCTATCAATATTTTCACACTTCTGATGTTCTTTAGAACTTCATGAATTTAAGTACAGTACAAGATTTACGGCAAGGTCTCATCATTTTACAGTTGAAATTGCTAGATGTAACCGTAAGCAGTTTCTATCCCTCGCACTTCTTGCTTGTGGGACTCCCCTCCAGCTTCTTGCTTTCCAGTCAATTGTGAGCTTTTAAGATTTAAATCCTATGTTTACTGCTCGGGTCAGGACAGAGGTTGTCTACACTAAGTTGAGGGTATATTATTTCAATGTCTTTTTTTCCAACTCTGTTAAATTTTGTGTTAAATTTTATGCACAGTACTAGATTGGTATGGCTGATGCTAACCTCCAGGAGAGTGACACCTTAAAGTGGAAAGATTATATGGAATCATTTGCTAAATATGCTGCCATGAGAGTTAGTTTACTGTGTTGTGCTAGACAATTTTTCTAATCTTACAAATTTAGTCTACCATTCGTCCATGCATCTTTTTTTTTTTTTTGGTGCTTTTGCTATGTATTTAGATATTTTTGATAAAATCCAAAGAAGAATCTGCAATGCCATTGGTCCTGACATGGCATCTCGATTTCAGTCACTTTACTCACTGCTGCTTCCCTCTGCCTTTTCTATCAATATTTTCATGATAATTGTTCTGATGAGCCTTCCTCGTTGGTACCACAATTTCCCAAATCTAAGCGCAGTACTAGATTGGCGCCAAGGTCTCATGATTTCAGAGTTGAAGTGGCTACATGTAACCGTAAGTTCTATGCTAATAGTTTCTTCTCTCATACTTCTCTCTGCTGGAACTCTCTTCCCACATTTTGCTTTCCAGTCAATTTTGATCTTCAAAAATTTAAATGCACTATCAATCGTTATCGTCTGTCTTCTTAATTTCTGTTCTTTTATTGTCCTCTCTCTTTAATAGTAATTTTCTCATATTCTCTAACACTCAGTAGCCCCTTGCATCTTAGGGGTCGTATTGCCTTTGATCTTCCAAAATTGAAATGCAATGTCAATCTTCTTTTTGTTTCCTGTTCATTTATTATTCTCTCTCATTTTTTTTCTTTTTCTCATAGTCTCTCTTCTGCAACTTAGTGGCTTTATTGCCTTGCTTGTAATGAAATAATTAAAAATGTGATCCCGTGAGAAGAGACTGGGTCGGTATAAGAGTTTTGTGGGCTCCCACCGGCCAGCCACACTACTACATCACAATTTTCATAAGGTAGTATTCATATAAAATACATTTTCTTTTGTACAATAATGGATCATATGCAATACAGGTGAAGAATTCAACTAGAAAAATTGGAAATAAATACAATGTATCTAAATAATATATAAATCATTCCATCTTAAATAAATCAACAATGTTTTGCGGCAATTTTTAACATCAACTTGAGATTTTTCTTGTTAAAAAGTTGAACAATTTTAGCACATTCAACATTAAGGATGAAAAATAGTGAATTTTATAAAGTGTTTTTTTCGATTTGAACGAGAAAAAAAAGGAACCCTTAATGACGTCAAATCTAAGAAAATATTTCATCCTTTAAGAGTCAGTTGTGCTTAGTTTAATTTGTAACGTATATAGATGTGAGCAGAAAAAAGTAAATGTTGATAAGATAGCGATAGTCACAAATCACTACCTGGGACCTCCAATCAAGCTCCTCCTCTCTGGTCTGTGGTTGGGGGGATAGTGGTAGTACGCACCGGCCCTGAGGAGAGGTATAATAACGCTATGGCATTAGAAGTCGTTGCTAAAGAATTCGGACATAAATCTTTTCGTTAGTTTCCTAATAGAAGAAACCCGCCCAAATTATCATCACCATTCTTCTTTTTCTTTTTTTTTTCTTTTTTTCTTTCTTTTTTCTTTTTTTTCCTTTTCTTTTTTCTTCTTTTTCTTTTTTTTTCTTTTCTTTTTTCTTCTTTTTCTTTCTTTTTTTTTTTGGCTTTTTTTTTTTTCAAACACTGAAAGCTGGAATTAATGTTCGTGGTCATTAGCCTAGCAGATATTTTTTGTGTGTGTGGTGGTGGTAATGGGGGGGGTTATCAGCTTTTCAAATGGTCACGTGGTGTGTCAAATATCAGGTTACGACGCTGACCCTCAGAAGATGTCTCGTTTTAAATATGAAATCGGAAGAACTTTCAACAAATCCAATTCTTACTGGGCGTGTCTCCACGTAGTAGAGAAGGTGACATTCATAATATATATTTCTAATCTTCCCTTCTGTATATTTCTCTGTATATATATATATATATATATATACATATGCATATATTTTGTCTTTTGTCTTTATATATATATATATATATATATATATAAGTGTTTTCCTTTACCAACGTGTTTCGTCCACTGAATGACCTTATCAAGGCAAATGTAAGGATTTTATTTTGCAACAGGTATTTATCAACAGAAATAAAAAAAAAACTTTCATTGGGTTTCCAAATTTTTTAATTTAAGAACGCTCGAAATTATTTTCAGACTTAGATGCAAATCTGGGCGCAGTTTTAAACCTAAATAATGCCACACTCATGAAAAATAAAGAATATAACTTAAATGGAAAGTTCTTGAGAGTGCCGCTATTGAATCTTATCAAAATATTAACCTGCGTCCCGTATTTTTCAAATATTTCCTTTCCTAAAAGAAATACGCCTTTCTAAATTCAACATACATGACCATAAAAAATTTTTAAAATTCAAAGAAAACAGTTAAATCAAAAACTTCTATTATTTAAAATAAATAAATACGTAAATAATTTATCAAATTAAAATAAAATAATAATAAATAATTTTAACCTGTGAAAATTTCAAGGTTTTCCTTTTTGAGTTTTTTCTGATGAATCTTAATTAGCTGAATAAGCTCATGGCTAGTTTTATGACAATTTAATATCCGTAGAATATTGCATCGTTAAATACTTAAACTTATCAAAATATTGCAATAACAATTATAAATATGAATGCTGGTCATTATTTTAAGAAGTAAGCGGGTACAAATGAAAAGATTTGAAATGATAATTTTTTCCATTTCCCTGAAACTGCCGTTAAATACTTCTTTCTTTCTTTCATTTTCTCACTGAAACCAAGTAGTGTCTTTTCGCCTCTTTCTACACAGTCAAAACGGAATAGTTCATTATTTATGAGGTATTGGCAGGGCATAATGTTTGCACTAACCAACGAAGTGGGCCCACAAGGACAATTATAATAAGATAATTATATAAACGTAAATAAATATATATAAACAAATAAGAAAATAAAAGTCAACAACATTTACTCATTTTCGTTTATACGGTATTAGATTAAATCTTTTAGCATCCTCCATAGTTCACCTTCACCTTCACAATTAGCTTAACAATATTTTTAACATTCTCAAATTTAAAATTTTGAAAACCTAACGATATTTTCGCTACTGTTTATAAATTCATGTTGCAAAATAAAATCCTTGTATTTACCATAATAAAGTCCATCAGTGGACGAGACGCGTTGGTAAAGAAAATTTTTCCTTTTGTCTTTATTCATAGTCATATGCGCTCCATTCTGTGTGGTGTCTATCTAAGTCTGTTTGTCTCTATCCATTTTGTTTCAATCTTAGCTATGGACGCGTCCGTATGGCTTTCTCCCATCTGTTAAATTCCCAGTTTCTCTGTTTATTTTGGTTTGATTTTGTTCTTTTTCTAAACGATAGTCGTATCATGCAACTGGTTCGCCGTTTCATCTTTCAGATCGTGTTGTCCATTTTGAGTCCGGAAGTAGCTTAATCTCTTCGTTTCTCTCAGAAGTGGCTGTTAATGATGCCATCTACTCTGTCCATTCTTCTCTTCTGTCTTCCTTATTCTTCCCACAACCTTTCTCTCTCTTTCTCTCCCAATTTTTCTCTCTCATTCATGTGCTACATCCTTTTCTTCGTCACTATTTTATCTTTATCTTTGAGAGTTCTTCTCTCACAGGCACGTCTTTCTACATGACCTAGCCAAACATATAAAAATTTATTTAGCTTAAACTGTACATAGATAGATATTAAGTGATAGATAGATAGATAGATAGATAGATAGATAGATAGATAGATAGATAGAGAGAGAGAGAGAGAGATAGTGTGTGTAGATGGCGTAATGTTT
>CAHIKZ030001202.1:2202500-2215000 GCA_903632075.3 Acanthosepion pharaonis
AAGTGCGCCATTTCATGTGTGACAGCCTAATATAAATATATAAAATAGGAAATGAATATAAGTTTTTATATTTTTATTTCTTTGTTCATTTACTAATTTATTTTATTATTATTTCACCCAACCCCACCTCGTAAATAAAATGGACGGCTCCACTATCATTAAAGCACACGCTCTCTCTCTCTCTCTCTCTCTCTCTCTATATATATATATATATATATATATATATATATATATATATATGATGCAACGGATAATTTTCAGTCTGCATCTGACGACTGCGTTCGGCATGAAACTCAGAATTGTGTTACCGGTGAGGTAAAAATTTATATTTATTATTGATATTTAGTGAATTGGGGCAGCAGATCATTATTCAAACACATATTGTTAAATAGAACAGACAATGAATGTCTATTATGTTTGATCAGGAGCCGTTCTAAACTTCGTATATTTGCTTTAATTTCGGGTGAAAATAAGACTCAAAAACTTGGATATATTTTTATTATGCTGTTCCTTGATTTAAGTTTTCGGCTCACATCAGCCATCTTCAGAGTAGTTATACGGGCATTTAAACAAAGATATTAACCATCAAAGCTGATATTCTGTTATACTGACATAGAAGATTGCTATGCGATGATAACGATCAAGGAATAGCAAACACTCAAAAAAATTACATTTCAAACTAGTGGCAACACATTACATTGCATCTAGACATATGGTTCTGTTGTTAATATTTCAGTCTCTCACGTGGTATGACGTCATGGAACCGCATCATGAATTTACAACCTGCTTCTGCTATTCCGTTTGCTTTATTTGATATAGATTAAATAAAGGGTTCAGTTCGAAATTCACTGAATGTTACTTAGATTGACAGATACCTGAAGAAGGACGCAGAGCACAGAGGCCGAAACGTTGTGATAATAACAACAAAAGTGAAGACATAAAAGAAGCATTATAATTTTTTAAAAATACCATCTATTTTTACAAGAAGCTGTTTTCATTCAGCAAAGAAACATGCTGTCCAAAATAAATATGAAGAAAAAGAAATGAAAAGAAATTCAAAAGAGGCCGACTCAAGTTCATAAATTCTACGCTATTCAGTGGTTAAGGCTTGTTCTCTACGAGAGATGAGTCAATGTCTACTGATGTTTATTAATATTCCAAAAAGTTAAAATCTTTAAAAAAGAGATAAAAACTGTTAAACATAAGAAATGTTTTCCTCAAAATGTGTTTTAAGAGAAATAATTTATAAATTTAAACAGAAAGCGTTACTGGCTGCTCGACTAAAAAATGCTAAATGTTTCCTTATAGGGAAACAACGAATATTACCATGACTAAATATTGAATCAATATTGAATCAGTCTTCTACTAGAAAATTTGATTCCCTGTGTCATGCGAGACAATTCTTTTCGCTAGAATCAATCTTACACATTTATATGTTTCTGCATCTGGTGTTGGCGAGTTAATATAAATGCGAGTGGTTAATGTCAAGCAATACCAAAATATATTAGAAAAAGAAACGAAATTCAAAAGAGGTCGACTCAAGTTCATGAATTCTACGCTATTCAGTGGTTAAGGTTTGTTCTCTAAAAAAGACGAGTCAATGTCTACTGATGTTTACTAATATTCCAAAATGTTGTTCATGAAAATCGGGATCAGAATTAAAACCTGAATTGTCTATCACAATGAAACCAACAGCAGCAACAACTCAAATGTTGAGCACATGAAACACGAAGAGAAAATAATGACATAATTACGATGTTGACGTGTTCCAAAATCCTTCAAATCGGTTCGTTATAGAAATAATGGAAAGAACAAGAAAAAGCTACTGGAGTCAGGTCTTTCAAAACCTGATTTCCTCAAAGTAGTTGTTATTCCTGTATACTTCCTTCTAGATACGAAACTATATTCATACATTTACACTATTTACATTGTTTCGACTGTTGTCCACATCTTCGTTGCCTTCTTCACGACGTTTCGATAGTTGTACACTCCGGCCTTCTTCAGGATCTGTCTATATTTTTGAGATGAGATATCATAACTATTTACACTGTTTACATCGTTCGGACTTTTGTACTCACCTTTGTTGCCATATTCATGACATTTCGGCCATTGTACACTCCGGCCTTCTTCAGGAGATATATGTTGGAATTTCGAAACGATTCCTTTATGATTTCCGGCTGAAGCACCTGTTCCCGTTCGATCAACAAAATTAAGCAACGTCGGGCCTAGTGCTCAGGGATATCAGGTGCTGGACGCTTGTATGTGTGGGTGGTGCAATGCATAATTATTTACACTATTTACATTGTTCGGAGTGTTGTCCGCATTCTCGTTGCCATATTCACGACGTTTCGGCCGTTGTAAGCTCTAGCCTTCTTCAGGTGATTGTTCTCATGGCCCAGTGGATAAAAACGTTGGTCAAATCCAGTGAGTTGACCCAACGAGTTGTACTACAGCAGAGGTGAACAAAAACTTGGAAACTTAAGTGAAAATAACTGATACATCCAGAAGAAGCATGGCATGTGGAACTAGAACAGTCTACCCCGGTTGACGAAATAAAAGGTTCAGTTCCAAATTCCAATCACCTGAAGAAGGCCTGAGCGAAACGAAGATGAGGACAACGGTCCGAACAATGTAAGTAGTGTAAATAATTACAATACCTCATCTCAGAAATATAGATAAATATAGTAACATACTAGTAAAATCTTTGACAGGGTAATCACTCTATCACAAATGCGTGAGGGTTTTTGTATCTATAATTACAACTTTAGATGCCATTGAACCTTTTCTGGAATTGGAATGAAGACAGGGATTATAGATATTCTGGATCCATTATAAAAATTCAAGATGTCGAAGTAGAAAACACTAAACACTTCAAGTAACCTGGACCAATTATGGAAAATGTAGTATAGGAGAAAAATACATTGATCATAAAATAGGCTGCGTCAGAGGAAGTTTCGTAACAATTTGTGATAGACGGCTATAGAGTAAGAGGTACACTTTATGCGGATATGTGGGGAAAATAACGGCTGACTCTAGGCATGAACAGGTTAAGATTGTAATGATCAGGGAAGTATCCTCTTTTAGTCCCGCAAAGTAGGTAGAGGTTTACACAGTTTATGCGGATATGTGGGGAAGATAACGGCTGACACTAGGCATGAACAGGTTAAGATGGTAATGATCAGGGAAGCATTCTCTTTTTGTTCCATAAAGCAGGTAGACGGTTACAGATTGAAAGTTACAGTTTATGCGGATATGTGGGGAAGATAACGGCTGACTCTAGATTTGAACAGGTTAAGATTGTATTGAGCAGGGAAGCATCCTCTTTTAGTTCTACACAAGTAACTTGATCTCCTGGAGCGCAACACACTGCGATTTCTTGGCCTCACGTTTTCAACTTACCTGAAGAGGAGCCTCTACATCGAATCAATAGCTGTATTTACTACAAAGAAATTTTGGTCATTGTCTCTTGCCAGAATTTTTTTCTCTTCACAATCTATGTTGCACATTTACAAATCTATTATTTGTCTTTGCATTGCATACTGTTGGCATATCTTGTCTGGTGATCCCGCTTTTTATGTCGAGGTTCTTGACAAAATCCAAAGAATTATCTGCAATTTAATCGATCCTGATATGGCATCTGAACTTTATTTCCTATCTCCCCGACGTGATGTGGCATCTCTCTGTCTTTTCTACAAATATTTTCATGGCAACTGCTCTAACGAACTTTTATTCTGTGGTGCCACCACTACATGAATTTAAGCGTGCTACTAGATTGGTATCTAGGTCCCACCCGTTTATTGTTTAAATATCGCTTTTCCGTTTACTTGCTTCCCAGATAACTACAATCTTGAAAAAATGTAAACGCAACGCCAGTCGCCGTCTTCTGTCTTCTTGAATAGCGTTCGCCTTTTGTCCTTCCCTCAATCCTCCCGATACTCAGTCTTTTCTCTCAATTTCACTCCCTATAACCCTCTGCGCACTAGTGGTATTTTCGCCTTGCTTGGAATGAAATTATTAAAACAAAATTATGCATTAATCTCCTGTGAATGTCTGTGTCTCCTATGTACTAGTCTTCAACCAAATATAACGCGATTCCCGCATGAAATCGTTTAAAGTGGACAAAATTAACAAACCAACTTAAAAAAAATGTACACGTCAGGTATACCATCTCATACATTAATGTGAGGTGTCAACATTCCAACTATCCAGAGGTAGAACCACTTCTTGATTTCAAATCCGACATCATGAAACAGGTATTAATGTCTCAATATTACTGCAGAAGCTCGCCATACCTCCTCAAACCCTTCTCCATATCCTACCTTGAAAAATGTGTAGCAAATATTTTATCTCCCCCCCACCAATTCCAGGCATGTTGGAGCATTCCCTGGTTAGTGTCCGAATTGATGCCAAACATAGAGCATCCTTTGACTTGCCGTTTCATAGAACGATGTTTTGCTACACAAAGACAGACAGGCACAGCGGAAGCTCCTATCTCAACCTTCTTCAAGCATGCTGCCTCCAAAACTTTGCCCTCGTTTCAGACCGGATTCTTTCTGGAATGGTGAGTTTTATAGCCGCAAAAATATTCCAACAAAAACCAACCAGCCAGCCCTGGTTCGCCCTTAAATGCGCGGCAACCATAATTTACCAGAACCACTACTGCAATAACTATCGTTAGGAATGGTGTAGTTTGACGCTGCAAAAAAAAAAAAAAGCTCTGGAAAATGCAAAGTGTAACTATGCACAAGCGGCCCAGTTAATGTTGAAAAACAATAAATTGAATACCGAGAGTTTTGGAAGATCACCAACCAAATTATGAGTAGAAGTAAAGCGGATGTGCCCACTATTATAAATGGTCCCGATGTCATATCTTCTTCGACAGATAAGACGAAACTCTTTGCCTCAATCTAAGGTTAACCTGTTCTAGTCTAAGGTTAACCTGTTCCAGTCTAAGGTTAACCTGTTCCAGTCTAAGGTTAACCTGTTCTAGTCTAAGGTTAACCTGTTCCAGCCTAAGGTTATCTTCCCCATGTATCTACATAAACTGTGTCTCTTAATCTGTAACCCTCTGTTATAGACAAAACTTCTCTCACACACGCACATGCACACGCACACATGCACGCACACACACGCACGTGCGCACATTCACACACACAGGCTCGCGTGCATATATAAGTTTGGGTAATGATCAACTAAAGTTCTCAGTTAAGGATTTTTTGTTTGTTTTTCTATATTTCGGACCCATTCATACTTGCTGAGGAATGAAGATCAACCAACATGTACAAGATTTCAAGCGCACTCACGGTGAAACCCAATTTAACTGAATGGCCTCCCTTAGCCCCTGTAAGACACAAATACTACAAGGGTAACAATATAATGTCCTACCATAAAGAAATAAGTTTATATCAAAACTAGCAGTATAACCCGTCTTCGACCGGGTCTTTCATTGCTGGGAATTTTTGCTGTTCAATTGGAGCAGTTTAAGTTTAAAATCAGTTCACCCCGAAAATCAATATTAGTAACAATAATTGGATGCAACTGAGGCACATCCCCAAATTGGGTGAGGGGCTAACAATTTAAATGGGGGGGGGTCCCTGAAAAGGGAACTGTATAATAATAAATAATATTATTGTAATAATTTAAAGTTTTTTATGAAATATATATACCCAAGAACAGATAGTAAATAGTAAAACGTTGCTGAGAGTTACAATGGACAGGAAGTAGTGGAGAGTCATTGTCGCCAACAATTTGGACTCAAAACCGACACTGAAGAATTATCTATCAGACAAAAAAATTCATCGAAATCGGATGAAAACTGTGGAAATGCATAAACAACATCCGATCACACACATACACACGCACACACATACCTACATACACACACACATTTTGAGAATTAATTATATATATATATATATATATATATATATATATATATATATATATAGAGAGAGAGAGAGAGAGAGAGAGAGAGAGAGATAACTCCTACAACAGATCATGTGCACACTATATTGCTAATGATTTCAGTATAAAAATCCATTCAAATGATTTGAGTATAAAAAAAGCGTTGTAAATGCTTTCCCTATAAACAACTATTGCAAAACCTTTTACTACAAAAATTTATTGCGACTGATTTTACGATAAAGATTCACTTCAATGATTCATGAAAGAGGACGTAAAAGTCTTACATTCATTCTCGTCATTTTATAAAGAGCCACATTGCAAATATTTTAGTATAAAATACATTGTAAATCATTTCAGTATTAACATGCATTCTAAATTATTTTAGTATAAAAATGCATTGCTAATGATTTTAGTATTGAAATGCATTGAAATATACTTGCTGAAGAATCAAGACCAATCAACACACACAACATGCCAAGTCGCACTCACTGTGAAGCACATTTTAACTGAATCTAGTCACTTAACCCATGTAAGACATAAATACGACAAGGAAACCAACTATTTCAAAATACTAAAATCGTCAACATAATGTCTTACCTTAAAAAATAGGTTTATACAAAACATATAACACCTACACCAGATCATATACAAACTATATATCTAAAAAAAAACATACATCTATATTTCTATGATGAGGTATTGTAAGCTGTTTAAACTAATTACGTTGTTCGGATTATTGTCCTCATCTTTACTCTCACATTCAGGAGGTTTCGATTGTTATACGCTCCGGCTTTCTTCAGTTGATATTTGCAATTTTCGAACTAAACCCTTTATTTAGTCTACGGAAGTAGATTGTTCTTTATTATTGGATTTCTCAGTTTGAGTTGATTCGCCTTGATAACTCTTCAAGTGTTATCTCCGTTGAGGCCAGGGACTGAACTCACAATTATTTGGATCAAGTCAATTTTTGGATCAATCAGCCAACGCTTTTATTAACTGGGCCATGTGTCCCTGAAGAATGCGAGAGTATAGATGAGGAACAATGTAAATAGTGTAAATAAAAAAAAATCATACGTTTGCCTTGAAAGCATAAAATTGCATACGAAATATATTTAGATGAAGCTATACAATTGGGTACAAAATACAATATACTCGCGTATCATGCGAATTTTGAAGGCCTAATTTCGAAGCTAATTTTAAGGTGATCACATCTTAGACGGGACATAAATTAAGCGTATGGGTCAGTAGTACATACGCTAATTTCATATCTCGTGTATGATGCGACCCCCTTAAAATTAGCTTCAAAATTAGTCGCATGATACGTGAGTATATACGCTATATATATAACAAACCAACCTATGAGAATATTTTGGGTAAGTTCTTTAAATCCTGTCTAGATTATACAAATATATAGCATATACAGTGGCCAAGAAGTGGGGGATGAATTTAATACTAAAGAACAATACAAAACTGATCCCCCACTTTTCTATCATCCTTCCCTTTGATTATTTATAAGGATTTCTTTTAATTACCGTATATACTAGCGTATCATGCGACTCTTGAAAACCTACAGTAAATGGATATATAGTTTGGTCAACAGCGTACCCAGGGGCCAGCAATAAATACAGTAATTTTAAATCTGGTGTATGATGCGGCCCCCTTAAAATTAGCTTCAAAATTAGGTCTTTAAAATTCGCATGATACGCGAGTATATATGGCGTTTAGATTTCGGCATTACATGACCCATAGAGGTGCTGATATGCCACTAAACAAAATCAACCAACATTTATTCAAGCAATAATATTTCATTGTCTTTCAGCGTCTGTCTGTATTTCTGGGATGAGTTATTGTTTTCTCATTCCAGAAATTCAGACAGATGCTGGTTTTTTTTGTAAGAAATAATAAAGATAATAATGATTTACTGATAAGTCCTACTATTTAACCCATAGCTGGGGAGAGAAAAGGTGGATTCAATCTTTTCCATAGGTATTCGCTTGTAAGTGAATATAACGAACGCGAGTGGAATTGGAACTCGGCTCTCCGATCTCCAATTCCATTACATCACCCGAATATCCATGCTTACAAAACTTGGTATTGCCAAGTGGTCACCCAAGCAGGTACTGACCAGGCTCGACGTTGCTTAACTTCGGTAATCGTACGGAAACCATTGCTTCAACTTGAATACTAAACATTTTTTTTTTAATTTTTTCAGTTGGTTTGCCGGGTACGTCAAATATATATCATGGTGGTGAGAGATGGAACCGCCGCCCCACCTCTCATCAAATGGGATTATGGGACATCGTAAAACATATCTGGATATACCTAGTATATATGATTCGCTATTATACGCGGATTTAGCCATCCACGAGAATTCTATCTATTGCAAAAAATAACGAGATCCTCTCTCTCTCTCTCTCCTTTCTCTCTCTCTCTCTCTCTCTATATATATATATATATATATATATATATATATATTAAGACATTTTTATGTTTATACATTGTTTTTATAGATACAAATATTTAAGTAAATGCTCTGTTTTATAATAAACAGTATTAATGGAATATATTGGTTACATATCCCTGTTGCAGACGCCTTCTGAGGTACATTTGTGTTTGTTTAATTGGCTTATACTGCAACTAGACCTTATTTTCTGTTTCTGTGAAAGAACGCATAATGTATTATTAATGCTACATTATTTCTTTACATAGTCATATAAATTTACTAAATCAAAGAAATGAAATAGCTACTTTTTGTAGGCACTGTCAAATATTTTCCTTAAGTAATAAGTAATGTTGAAAAAATAAAAAAGAAGAGAGATGAAACATACATATTTATACTTGATCATTAATTAGATATTAAATTCTGATATATTCTGATACATACAGTAAAAATACTGTATAGTCTATTAATTATTAGAAGGAGGAATGGTACTATAAATCTGTAGGAATAAAATTTAAATATTAAAAATATGACTTACTCATATTTAAATGACCCTTTTAGAAAATCTTTGTGTAGAAAAATATGAATTAAGCGGATTAATAACAATGCCATTTTTTGTCATTGAAAACCCAGACGACACGCTGAATAACGGATGTATATGTTTGTGAGCTGGTATCCCCACCTCACCTAAACTTAACTTGACTTTGTAAGTAACATATATTTGATACATAAGTTGTCTAGAGAAATTAAAACCCAACCACCCCTAATCAAAATAGATTGAATTTTCCTGAATCTTAACAACTCAAAATAATAAGATTGTCTGCGCTTAAGTAAATTTCTTACAAAGTTATTTCTAACATCGCTTGACAATGGAACGAAACTCTGGATTTTAAGTTTAATTTTTATAATTAAATTTACAATATTGGTTTCAGTTTTGAAACATACAAATTTCTATGTCGCGATGGAAACATATTTATAAAAAAAGAAAATAATTATAATATTTTGCTCTACTGTTTGTATCGAGTAGTGTTTTTTTAAAATAAAAATAATTTCTAAGAACACCGGATTATAAACCTTATTGTTCTTTTTTATTATTTTTATATATGTATATATATATATGTGTGTGTGTGTATGTGTGTGTGTGTGTTGTCATTTTATGCGTTTTTCATAAGTAATAAGTAACTTCACTGGTAAGTCAGTTATGTGTGATACACGCATAGGCGGTCATGTATCTTTCGATACATGACTAATGAGGCAGATTTTTTCCCGCAGTAGGTTGCCATTTCTTTCTGCGGTAGAACCCGGAGGGGGGAAGAAGAAGAGGATTAATACCTTTCCCAAGGGTAATAGCACGTAAGTGAATGTAATGGATTCGACTAGAATTCGAACTCGGCTCTCCGATTCCTCAATCTCCAAACAATCCATTCAATGAATTTTGTATTTTTACTTCATTACATTCCAATAAGTTTTTATTTTTCTATCCTTTTGTTTATTAACCACACATGTCATAACCTGACTTTATATTATTGGAATTTTGGGGATGGAAGTATTTGTCTGTATGTGTGTGTGTGTGAGAGAGAGAGAGAGAGAGAGAGAGAGAGAGAGAGAGAGAGCGAGTGGGGTTACGTGCACATGCGTGTTTTTAAGAAAATATAACTTTTGGAACCATCGCCACTAGCGTGTAGAAGTGGGGGGGGGCAGACGGCGCGAAGGCCCCGGGCACCCAAATCGGCAGGGTATCCTATCAAAGAGTGAAATAAAAATCTAGTTTAGAATTAATTTGATAAAATGTTTATTTCATATTTCATCTGTTTTTACAGATTTCAAATGTCTTTCTTTCTCGCATTTCTCTGTCCTAGCCCCTAGAGGACGTCACTATTTGGGCCTTAGGGGGATCCAATCAAAAAGTTGACCCCAGGCATCACCAAACATCACGAAACATCTGCACGTCACTGATCCCCACGCTTAGATATCTAAAATTAAAAAAAAGCAATAAAGAAACCTGATATGTCAAGGCACTTAATTAAGACTGTTACTTATGCAAATATTCCTGCAAAACCCTGAATGTTGTATATTTATCGCTATTTCTATAGTAAATGTTTAGATGGACTCCATTCTTTAGTGTCGCCAATTCAGACCTTTGTAGCTAGGACAAGCCATGCTACCTCTTCAAATACAAATCACCCACATTTTCTCTATATTCCAAATATAAGGAAGAAATCCCCTCAGATAGTTTTTTTTCCCAAAAAAATGCTATTTTATGGAACAGACCCCGGCGTGGATACTTCCCTGGACACTGCTCCTTAACCTCTTCAATTTAAGAATCAATCGCTATCTGCCCTCCTTATCCTCATAATTTTCACTTCCAACAATACCCTCTTACATTCATATCATGCACCTCATTCAGTAACTACCTTGAGTTACTCTCGAGCATTGTATTGAAAAGAATAAAACACATGAGAAATACGCTCACATACATAGAGACTTTTTGATGGTTGTCGACCGAACTGAAATACTTATGGGAGAGTGGTTTCCTCATATGCTCTCTGAACCAATCTCTTCACTGTCGGTCATTGTACTATGGCATTAATGAGATAGGTTGTCACGATGAGATAGATCGCAGGGAGAAGTGAGTTCGTGCCTTTCCAAAGGCTATTCACCGACGGTTCATATTACCAGACTGAGCCGAACTTCGAACTCGATCCTTTGACTTTATTTCCTCTTTTCGTATACGTTACACCATTCGAGCACCAATTTCGATCCTCACCGGGTGTCTCTGCGATTGTGGCTTCGTGCCACACAAGGCTTGACTTTAATTAATGACTAAAAAAGCCAGAGGTCGGGGTTCCCCGGGAAGTCATGGCTCGTGAGCATGTGTTCCTTCACCATTACAATGAGGAACAGTTTACAAATATATAGGTTTAGGTTTCCTTGTTAGTATATGTATGAGTGTGTCAACGATATATATATATATATATATATATATATATATATATATATATATATATATATATATATATATATAACAGAAGAGTTCCTTGAAAGGATGCGATGTAAAGGTTTATGTTTCAAAAACGCTGTAAATTTTTCACACAACTACTACTACTACTAATAATAATAATATAAATGATAAATATTATCAATATATATATATATATATATATATATATTATGAAATGGACAAAGTCCGACAATTATTTTAAGACATTTTTATGTTTATACATTCATTTTAGAGATACAAATATTTATAAATGTTCTGTTTATAATAAACAGTATTAAACAACATTTACCGGCCTGAAAATTTCTCGGACATTCAGGCCAGTAAATGTTGTTTAATACTGTTTATTATAAAAAGAGCATTTACTTAAATATTTGTATCTATAAAAAGAATGTATAAACATAAAATGTCTTAAAATATATATATATATATATATATATATATATATATATATATATATATATATACTACTACTACTACTAATAATAATAATAATAATATTAATGATAAATATTATCAAAATATATATATATATTGATAATATTTATCATTAATATTATTATTAGTAGTAGTAGTTTTGTGAAAAAATTACGGCGTTTTTAGTAAGTTTCTAATTTTGTATCCTGTTTATATTTATAAAAGCACTTAAAACTTTTACACACACCTGATGAATATATGTGTGTGCATGAGTTTGTGTGTGTGTATAAACATATATATGTGTGTATACGCTCACACATAGATAGATAGATAGATAGATAGATAGATAGATAGATAGATAGATAGATAGATAGATAGATCTGTCAAAGGACAATATGAATAAAGAGAAAAGGAAAAATTATCTTAGCCCACGTCTTTCGTCCTCTGAGAGACGTTATCAAGACAAATGTGATGCGGAAAATAGATAGATAGTGAACAGATTCAGATAGATAGATAGATAGATAGATAGATAATGGACAGATTTGGATATATATATATATATATATATATATGTATGTATGTATGTATGTATATATATATATATGTATAGAGAGAGAGAGAGAAAAAAAGATAGAGAGATAGAATATGTGTGAGAGGAGAGAGAGAGTGTGAGAGAGAGAGAGGGAGAGAGATGACGTACACAATTAATACTGAATGTTTACTATCATTTTCACGTCATAT
>CAHIKZ030001202.1:2220000-2225000 GCA_903632075.3 Acanthosepion pharaonis
AATTGTCATCTTTGATGATGGCTTATATAATCCGAAAGTTTAGATAGGATTAAAAATATGTATGAATATTGTGATTTTCTTTCGTCTTTCAATGATAATGTTTTGAAGTTTATCAGACAATATGAAAGGAACTTACTTAAAATAGACAAAACTTGTCTATATTATTTAATGAAACATGCATCAATGAAAAATTGCTGCCTAAATATATATATATATATATATATATATATATATATATATATATATATATATATATATACGTGTTTCGTTGAATATAACAGACAAGGAAAATGTAATTAATTGTTTTATTTCGTTTTTCCAGTATTACGTTTGGTGGAAGCAAAGTTGTGCAAAAAATTTGTCCGTATTACCCCTTGTTCCCAAAAGCCACATCATTAACCATGACGTTAAATATTAATGCAATACGTAAATGAAGGGATCAATTTTGAGTTTTTCTGTAGTTTATTGTTAGCTATCGCATACTTCAGCAGTATACGTCGCAAAAAGAAATCTCCGCTAACAGAGGACCAGATTGCAATCAAAAGAGCCAAGGGTGCAGCGAGGAAAAGAAAATATCAGAGATAGAGCGTGTGTAAATATAAAAGTGAACATTGAAGTCAACAGGCTGTTTCATGCTAGACGCAATCGTCAGGCCACCTGTCTAGCAATGTTCTTTTATACATATATATATATATATATATATATATATATATATATATATATATATATATATAATTATTTATTTAAAAAATTATAACATAAATATGTTATAAAATCACGTTATGTTATAATTTTAAATAAATAATTATATCTGCTCTACTCTGTATTGATCACTCTTTTAAGAATAGTAATTGTTGGTTATTGGAATTTATCATCATATATATATATATATATATATATATATATATATATATATATATATATATATTCACCTAGGTTTCTTTTCGCTATTCTCGAACTTTCTTACTACTTTTCCTATTACTCCCACCTCCCACCTTTCTCTCCCTTGCTTTTTCCCCACTTCTTTATCTTTCAATATTATTATGTATGTTTCCCGGTTAGAAAATATAAATGATTGCATTTCAGAAGAAGCAGCCATTGGGAAGATTCTACACTCCCATTCTGTTTTTACTCACCTACCCACATTGCGACGGTGGGGAAGGAAATCCAGTTTAATTTATTTATAAACAAAAACAAGGACAAAAACTGCACAATCCTCATAGCCATTGTCACGCGGGCGTCGCTCTTCAACAGTCCTGCCTCTATTAGTGCAGTGAGGAAGGTTCTGTCGCAGGCTTGAGATCCCCTGCACAAGGCATCCCTTTTAATTGTAAGAGGAACAGATACTGCACTTTGATCCCAGTCTCAAGATCGGAGACCTTTTTATAACTAGCATTAGAGCAGTCCGATTAATGTGTAACTCTCCCTTTTTTTAAAAAAACTAAATTTCACCGGCTACAAGGCTCGGGAGCCACTCAAAGTAGAGGGTTACAGTGGAAATGGTAATGATTGGTTTGGTTTACAGCATACCAACCTCAATGAGTTATCTAATGCCGACAAGATTTTTATTGCTGGTAATATTTTTTTCCAAAAATGTATTGCTGGTAATATTTTTCTTTTGCAGAAATGTACTGCTGGTAATATTTTTTCCAAAAAAGTGTTGCCGGTATTAAAAACCTATTTTTATACTTTCGTAGTGTTTTGACCCCTTTTAACTATTTTCCCATAGCTGGGACCCTGACAGGTGCTACCACCCTTGGTCAGGCTGAACCTGGGAACAACAGAAATTTGTAGATGGTTACACGCTCCTCAAAACCTCCTTGTCAGAGGCTTTGCTGTCGGATGTAGTTTATCGTCATACCCAGGACGCGGATGTAGTTCATCTTCATACCCGTCTAACCCAGGACGTATAAATGGTAATGTTGAATGGAGTATAGGGTGGGAGATGGATATGTTGAGGTTAAGGAGGACAGATAATGATTGACTCTTGACTTAAAGACGTTCAGATTGGAGTTTAGGATCACGCCCATTCTCAGTCAGAAAGCGTGTGTCCATCTTCGAATGGCCGGTGACCGAACAGATACTACACTCTGATTCTAGTTACAAAGGAAACAAGCAAAATAATAGCGCATATATTTTAATAGAAATTTGCCACGATTCGCTCTGTAGTTCAGTAATAATAAGTCCTAAACATCTTATCACTACACTATGTACATTATTCGGACTATTGTTCTCATCTTTGTTGCCATATTTATCACAACGTTTCGGCCGTTGTACGCTCCGGCCTTCTTCAGGATCGCACGCCGTTCATTGATCACCAGAGAGCCAGTGGGAGACCGCCTGCTCACCGCCCGCTTCCTTCGTCATCACGCTCGCCTATGGCTCCGACGAATGTTGCTGATGACCAGGAATAGGACGCCTTCTACGACCGTTTAGCAAGCGACAAATTGAATTTTCATGTTACTAGTTAAATAGCTTTCTGAATTATTTTTTCTATAAAGAATTTAGGGAACAGGGTATTAATGTTTGCCCAATACAATACCCAAGAGCTCCTCAAGGTAGAGAGTTAATGTGTGGAGTTGTATTGACGTAAGAAATGAAAAGCGTTAGGAGTACAGAGCTGAAGTAGACTTTAGAAGGAACCGGAAACCCAATCCTAAACAGGAAACAAGGGATAAACCTCTACTCCTGTAAAAAAAACAAAAAAAAACAGGCACAATATTTGTGTCAATTGCAAGCACATGACCGTAAAAACTGATAGTAATAATTGTGACAGGAACATATGTCAAGATCTCAATCTTGTTGATTGCTTATGAAAAGAAAACATTTCTAAATGAATCATCTTGATCATAAATTATTTTAAAAGTGTATGCTGTAAATATAATGAAATTTATTTTCAAATATTTGGATTTTTGAAATTTACAGACTTAGTTTTAATTCGTTTTTTTTTTCCCATTTTCTTCTTTTTTAATTATTTCACTCCAAGCAAAACAATAATGCCGTTAAGATACAAGGGGTCACTGGGAATGAAAGAGAATGAGAAGACTTTACCATAAAGTATCTGGAGCCCAATTCTGAAAAGGAAAGAATGGATAAACCTCTACTCCTGTTCAAAAGACAGGGAAGGAGTGTGAATCGAATAAAACTTTTTGCTGTCTCATTTGGATTTATTGCATGGAAATAAAGAAGAACACATAAAACAGAATTTAAATTCAAAAGTAAGAATCCCACTGTCAAGTAACTAAAAGGAGATTCTGGTTTTGGTTGAAATTACTAACCCTGCCAAGATAATTAAATTTCGACATTAAATGACCCAAAAGGAGTCGATATGCCGCTAAACAAAAACAAACAAAAATATTTTTATGTTTGAATTTAAAAAAATTATAATCCTTTTTTTCATTATTATTTATTTTATTTTATTTTTTTATATTTGAATTTTTAAAATTATAAATTCATTTTTTTATTATTATCCTTTTAATTTGATTTTTTTAAATAAAAAAAACTCCTTTTCTTATTTAATTTTTTTTTATTTATCCGATAAAAAAAAGAAAGATAACTCAAGTCAATATATAAGAAAACAATCAAGAATTGGATTATATATCTATAGTATTGTGAATTGGTTCTGTTTGAAAAGGCCCAAGATATTAATGCTGTATCAATGTCCCACAATACAAATTGGAGAAGGACACAACATTACATTGACTGGGTGATTCGTATTTTATGACTCATCAACCCATTTCAGGTTATTTAAAGCCAGAAAATATTTTTAGCTTGTAAGATTTTTTTTAGATAATAATGGTTTAGTAATACAAGTCTTACTAATTAACCCATAGCTGGGAGGAGAAGAGGTTGATCTATTCCTTTCCTCAAAGGTATTTGCGAGTAAGTGAATATAACAAACGGAACTGGAATTGGAACTCGGCTCCCCGATTAACAATTCCGAGCCATTATGCATTGCACCACCCACCCGTACAAGCCTCCAGTACCTGATATGCCCGAGCCGTCACCCACTAGGCCCGACGTTGCTTAATTTCGGCGATCGAACGGGAACAGGTGCTTCAGCCGGAAATCATAAAGGAATCATTTTGAAATTCCAACATATATCACCTGAAGAAGGCCGGAGCGTACAATGGCCGAAACGTCATGAATATGCCAACAAAGATGAATACAAAAGTCCGAATGATGTAAATAGTATAAATAGTTACGATACCTCATCTCAGAAATATAGACAGATCCTGAAGAAAGCTAGAACATACAATGGCCGAAACGTCATGAATATGCCAACAAAGATGAGTACAACAGTCCGAACGGTGTAAATAAATATTTTTCTGTCATTTTTTCCCCTCATTAATCTACGGACTTGGTGCATGTACGCAGATTATGATAATTTGGTGATCAACAATCAATGGTCAGCTTTTACACGAATAACCGCAACACACATTGCTTTAATCCTGAAAAATCTTCTCCAGTTAAAAAAAACAAGGCCTGTTATATTAACAAAAGACTTGAATAAATACAACTCTACAACTCTATTTTTTTAATTAGTAGCATTTCAGTCTTGAGCAGGATAATGACGAAGGTTTGAAACTACAAAATTCTAAAGCGTTGGATCGTAGATTTTTTTTTTAATGAGCGGCAAGTCTTTTTTTTTATTATTATTTTATTAGTCAAATAGATTTTTGAATACCTCTTTTAAGTAACTACAAAGAATTTCTGGGCTTTTTTTAAATAATGTTTATCTAATACAATGCCGAAGTGTCACTCAATGTAGAAGGATACTCTGTGGAGTTGTATTGGCATAAGATAGGGACGACATTAGGGAGTATAGAGCTGAAAAGGACTTTAGAAGGAACCAGATACCCAATCCTAAACAGGAAACAAGTTCAAAAGACCAGGTACAATATTTGTATGAATTGCAAGCATATGACAGTAAAGACTGTCTGTAATAAGTGTGGCAGAAACGTATGCCAAGATCCCAGTAATCTTCTTGATGATTGCTT
>CAHIKZ030001202.1:2230000-2305000 GCA_903632075.3 Acanthosepion pharaonis
TTTTTGAAGGAGGAAGACGTACAGATTGTATGCCAACTTACATGAAGATTAAAAGTGAATAATTGAAATTGCTGGAATGGTTAATTCGTAGAGAAGAAATCTTTAAAGTCTTTCCCATATTGCTGCCATATTTGGTTTGGTTGCTTCTCTTATATAATCTCGAGATTCTTAACAAAATCCAAAGAAGGATCTGTAATATAATCGATCCTGATCTGGCATCTCGGCTTCAGTCATTTGTTACTAAGTTACTAATCGTCCATGCTTTGAATCTTGATGCTACACGGCATCATTTAAAGGTTCTTGATAAAATTCAAAGAAGAATCTGCAATGTTATTGGTCCTGATCTAGCATCTCGGCTTCAGTCACTTTCCTACTGTATAATGTATTTTTCCTGTGCTTTTTCTATAAATAGTTTCACTGTATTTATTCTGATGAACTTTTCTCTATAGAACCAAGATATTTAGCGCAGTACTAGATTGGCGGATAGGTCTCATCATTTTACAGGTGAAATGGCTAGATGTAACTGTAAGTTCTATGTTAACAGCTTTTTCTTTTGAATTTCTCGCTTGTAGAATTCTCTTCCGGCCAACTTTGATCTTCAAAATTTTAAATGCAATGTCAATCGTTATCTTCTGTCTTCTTAATCCTTGTTCTTTTATTGTCCTTTTTCCTTAATAATGTTTTTTTTTTTTTTCTTATATTCTTCTACACTCAGTAATCACTTGTGTCTTTATTGCCTTGCTTGGGGTGAAATGATTTAAAAAAAACATTTTCATGTCAATTGTTCTGATGACTTTTCCTCCTTGGTGCCTCGTCTGTATGAATTTAAGCGGCCTACTCGATTGGTAATTAGGTCTCACTATTTTGCTGTTGAACGAGATCGATACAACCGTCTCTTCGATTCTAACAGTTTCCTTTCTCGCACTCCTCGCCCGTGGGCCACCATTCCCATTTCTTGCTTCCCTGTCAACTACGATCTTCAAAGATTTAAATATAATGCCAATCTTTGAAGAAGCAAATGTCGAAAAAATTGTTGCGTAAAATGAATGCCTTTTTCTTTTTAATAATGATACGGACTGATATGATGTATCCACTTATATATCAGCAATATGGACACTTCGTCGTGGTGTATTCGTTAGAAACCTTATCTCGCTAGATCGATGACGATTGAATAGTGAGTTCGATCCCTACCGGGTGCTTTCGGCCTCGTGGTACCTTTAAGCTGCACTTAGTAAATCATTATACATTATTAATTTCCATTTAATCAACCATCTCAATCAAATTATTGTCATTATCATACAAATACTTAATTCTATATTTTGCAACAGGAATGGAATTCTGATCATTGTGGAATTCTAATTTGTAATTTCAATAATATTCTTTTATACATTTCTTTTCCTGTATTGAATTCTGTTAAAAAAAAATGTGGCGAACGATGACAATGGAAAAATGTAAAATAACTTTCATTTGTTTGGAAAATTAAACATCTTGCTCTAACTCGAGATACACACGTAAAAAAAAAAAACATGCATTCAGTTAAAAGTCAAAATAAAACCATCCTGATATAATATTTCTCGGCTTCAGTCACATGTGTTTCGTGTTAAACGAGCTTATTTTTATATTTCTTATTTTCTATTCTGCCATGATAGTCAACGAAATAAATTATTAATTAGTAATATTTGCCAACAATGGTTAAAATCTGTTCCCGCAAAACAATAAAAAAATATGGAAATATAGATCATTTACATTGGAAATGTTGAATGAATGAAATCGCCGTCCTCCAATATAATACGTTTTTTAAGGTCTCTATGCTTCTCTGTCGACATAGATAGATAGATAGATAGATAGATAGATAGATAGATAGATAGATAGATATGAACAGAATGAGATAGATAGATAGATAGATAGATAGATAGATAGATAATGAACAGAATGAGATAGATAGATAGATAGATAGATAGATAGATAGATAGATAGGAACAGAATGAGATAGATAGATAGATAGATAGATAGATAGATAGATAGATAGATAGATAGATAGATGTGTAAAAGCTTCTAGCGTCTTTTACTTAAAGAACGGTTTCCTCCCGTGCATTCAGTATTATTAAAAATGGCCGTGATCACATTTACCGTATCTATTGCATAGAAATTCTTTTCACGCCATTAGAATAAAAAGAACGCGCACGTTAGACACATACATTGTCTTTTTCTTCCACTTTCTCTTTCTCTTACTCACATATGTACTCACTTTCTTTCTCTCTCTCTCTCTCTCTCCCTCTCTCTCTGTGTCTATCCTTCTCTTACACACACATATATACATTCATTCTCTCTCTCTCTCTCTCTCTCTCTCTCTCTATTTTCCTTACACACATGCACACACATTCTCTTTCTCTGTCTCACTTTTTCTTACACAAACACATAAACACATACTCTTTGTCTTTCTTTCTTTTTCTCACACACACGCACACACACACATACACATACATGCTACCCTAACACACGCGTGTGGTGGGGTACTACGTGTGTAAATTACATATTTATTTATCACAAATCCATCATCATCATCATCATTCATATCTGGCGGAACCCATCCCTCTCCAGGTCAAACCGCGGTCAGTGTCCCCCAACTTGAAAGCTCGTCTTGGTTACGGACACGTGGACATTGATTTCACCAAATGAACCGTTAGCTCTGGCCGTTGATTTCAGTCTAGGTAGTAAAACCCCCACCCGCACAGCGGTGTGATTACCCTGGCTGCATATATGGCGATCACGTCCATCCTACTCCATTGCGCAAGAAGCTTTATTTGCCCGGTGATAGGTCTTGTTTTAATCCTATTGTCTGGCCACCTCCTCATCAGAAAACCCTGGTGGGGGAACCGGTTTAGCCGATAATAACCTAACCATGTGGCTGATAGTAATTGGTTACACTGTGACGCATAGCAATGGTCAACCTTGAAATATTAATAATTATAGTAATATAGAATTTTGTTTATAGATGAGAAAAATAATCTGTGGTGAAGTTTGTGTCCAGAGAATTTGTGCTTCGTCAGAATTATTAATATAAAATATCAAAACAATAGTGTTTATATGAATTATGGAATTCCAATTGAGAAGAAGAGACTGTTCGTTTAATCATGAAGCGGGGGGGGATAGGTCAGTAATCAGGTTGTATTCTAAGTTACCAACACCCCGGGTTTTTTTGTCGCTACCACCGCGTTTATTTAATCGCGTGTTTGAGCGAAAACAAACAGTTGAAGTTTAGTTGGAATTGGAGCTGGGGGAAGTGAGTTGAAATGTTATTTGATCCACGAACCTCTATCCTAACTACTTATAGCGTGGCGCACAAAATCTTACAGAGGAAAAAGATTCAAAATAGTTGTCTCGTTATTCCAATGATAAACGCTTTGCAAATTATACGAAAAGATCTTGCTGACAAACAACCTCATCTTGAAGTACGGGGAAGTTGTGGATGAACTTAATCCAAAAGAATTTCACAAAGGAAATGGCGGGGGTACCTGTCATTCATAAAATTAAATCTATGTCACTGTCCTTAATAACATACAGACACACACACATAGATAGATAGATAGATAGATAGATAGATAGATAGATAGATAGATAGATATGAACATACTGAGATAGATATGAACAGAATTAGATAGATAGATAGATAGATAGATAGATAGATAGATAGATAGATAGATAGATTACTTAAATTTTCTCCCTCCGACCAAGAAAAAGTTCCAAAGAAAATCTGATGTTTGATAATTTACTTAAATTTGAGGAAGTAGGTCGAATCGAGATATGGGTCAAAACGAGTACTTACCAACACGTTCTATATATATATATATATATATATATATATATATATATATATATATATATATATATATATATATGTATATTTAATTGCATTTATGTACATACATGCGTATACATTTGTACGTGTGTAACGATATAGCTTAATGCTTAAGTGAGCGACTATTTGCATCCAAAATGGCGACAATTATCGGTAATATTGTGAATGTATTGTGTTCTCTCCTCAAATTTATTAAAGATAATTTCGCTGGGGACGGAAATCAATTTCGTGGATGTGAATAGGTTGGATAAGCTGGTTCCTCGGTGGACGCGTTAGGGGAGGAGGACCATTCACCAGACTCAACCCTTTGAATCGTGCCAAATGCCCTTTCCTCTAATACAAACATTGCAAAATTGTCCGACCTTTTAAAAAATAAATGACGTCAAGTTTGGGGGCGAATGGTGATGTGAATATGAGGGTGGCGACCTTTGCTAGTTACATCATTTTATAATTAGAAGTTGATGAGCGGGAGAGTATTATTATTATTATTATTATCAGAACTGAATTTTATACTCCGAGAATAAAGTGACAAGGGTAAGCATTTTCTCAATGACAGCCTCGACACAAAATCTGGCTAACGCTTGTAAAGTTCTTTCACACAATAGAAAATATCCACCCCCTCCCTCTCTAAATCTTTATGCCTCTCCTCTTTTTTTTCCTCTCTCATGATGTCTCTGTCTCTCACAGTCTATGTCTCTCACTGTGTCTTCCTCTCTTTATCTGTGTTATTCTCTCTTTTTCACTCCGTCTCCCTTTCTATCTACCTCACTTTATCTGTTCGTCTTTTTGTTTATCTGTTCGTCTTTTTGTTTATCTGTTCTCATTTGAAAAAAAATCTGCTCCCTTCTCTCTCTCTCTCTCTCTCTCTCTCTCTCTCTCTCTCGTTCTACATGCCCTTCCCTGTCTCACGCTTTATGTCTTTCTATCCTTTTCCCTTTACTCACACACACACACTCTCTCTCTCACTTTCTCCGTTTCACTCTTTTCTTATCCCTTTCACTATCTCAATTCCTCACTCTCTCTCTTTCTCTCTATCATTCCTCCTCTATATTTTGCATTCCCAATTTTTACCTGTTTAATTCATTCTCCCTCCCTCTCTCTCTCTCTCTCTCTCTGTTCTTTTCATTTTCCTTCTCTTTCTTTGTCTCTCTTTATCTTATTCTCTTTTTCTATGCCTCTCTTTCACACTCTCTCTTCCTGGCTATCCTGTCACGAAAAGAGTGTCTCTTTGTGCCATCTCCCTATTATATTTCTTTAATGGCAGCTGTTGAAATGAAGAACCAATCTGGAAACACAATAACATCTGCCGTAAATCAACATTGTCGTGTGGCATTGGCCTTCAAGTCATCCCTTGCGAATATTGGACATTAACAGAAGAATTACTGCGAAGAATCCATCAGCATTAGAGATAAGATGCTACAAAACAATTCTAATCGTCATCTACGAAGTTTGCACAATTGCCAGACATCATCAAACAAGAAACAGCCTCATTGAACGATCCTGGATGCATCGTTAACAAAGTTGAAATGGTAGCGACACGTCGTAAGAACCAACAATGTTTCTAATACCAACCCACGAGGTAGCGCTTATATATATATATATATATATATATATATATATATATATATATATATATTTCCAGAGGATAGAATCCAGGTAGAATTCAATGTCCAGGACAGAGTAAGAATATAATAAAATGTATCCACACGTTTCCGGTGTCACTTTTTTTTGTTTTTTGTTTTTTTAATTTTAAATTTTAGGTCAGCGAATTGGTAGCGAATTATGCATCGAAAAATAATTCCTATTTATCTGTATCTCACTCATTTAAACCGTTATTTAACTCCTCTCTTTAAACTTTGTCTCTGTTAAATTTTAATCCCCACCTTCACCTTTAAGCCTGTTTTGCTTTCTTCTTCTACACCCTCTCTCTAGAGCTTTCATACATTTCCCTCTCACACTTGTTTCCCCCTCCCACACATACACTCTCACTAAAATTTTGATTATTTTATACCCGGAGTTATATTTTCTGATTTCTTTTTGAATTGGTATATCTGATTAATTGGATCGTGATTACGATCCCAATGTAATAAATTATTACCATGGAATATTAGTGTTTGAGCGTTTTTTTTTTATATATATATATATATATATATATATATATATATATATATATATATATAGTTTATGAAAAAACTAGGTAATCCGTATGGGTAAACCTAAGGAGGATAAAATCCACAGAGCTCAATGTAAATCCAGAGCAAATAATTTAAATAAAAACAGACCACTTTAAGGTTCCATGTAATAAATTATTTCACCACAGCCTTTTTAAAGGACTGCGGATAATCAGATGTTACTTCCAAAGGTTGAAACAAAAAATGAAAAGAAATTTACACATTTTTGACGGGTCGTATTAAACATGTAAATTAACGAAGTGAGGAAGTGAGGGGGTAGAGAGAAGACATGAGTGAGTTAGCAGGCATTGACACATTCAAACGGTTAACTTAACGGAAGTTATATATTGATATCGAAGGGGTAGAGAAGAAAAAACCCATAGAGAGAAAAAGAGAGAAGGAAAGCATGAGAGAAGGTGTCACTAATTTTCTTTGTAAAAAAAAAAAAAAAGGCTAGAAACAGACGCTGTTATTTTGTTTTACTTTGAAAGTGTTATTTTCGGGGTTCATAAAGATTATAATGTTTGATATAAATTTGAATGTCTCTAAACTGTCTACAAATAATTTAATTTGATGTTTGTTAGTGATTTAAATTTTTTTTAAATTTTGGGGGATTTTCTATGAAATAGTCGATTAGAAAAATATTCATAGAAAGTACATTAAAAGAATAAAATTTTATTTTAAAATATAAGTTTACTTCTAGTAATCTTTTTTCTAAAATCCAAAATTTACATGCACATGCTCCAAGTTAGCGGGAAGGCCAAGACCGACTTTGCATTTCCCAACTTCCATCAATAGGGGAAATAATTGATTTTTTCATGTTTCTACGGCAGTTTTCATGCAGTTTGCGTCCATTTTCTACTGGTCAGAGTGAGAGCCTATAGCTGGCTGCCACGAATTGGCAGGAAGATTCTATTGGCCAGCGTGAGAGCCAACAGCTGATTGACACGAATGTTAACTAGTATGATAGCATGCAAAATAAATCTCGGGTGCATGTGTGGGGGGTGAGTGTGTGTGTGTGTGTGTGTGTGTGTGTGTGTGTGTGTGTGTGTGTGTGTGTGTGTGTGTGATTTCCGTAAAGACTGATACTCCTGCTTAGGATTAATTGGTATCTACACACTCTACGAGAAACTTCAGGCCCGGGGTTTGAACCTGGACAGGACACACTTGTGATTTTTGTCAGCCTATATACACGGTGGGCGGTGTGGGGGGGGGTTGTATAATAAACAGCTCTGATGCTTGAATGGTCATGATTTAACCTTGAATGAGAATGCTGCTGCGTAGTGGATGCGCGGATGGTGTAATAGCTACAGGCACAGAACGAGAAAATCTGCGAGCCAAGTTCAAATTCTGTCGAAATCCTTGCATTTACTTTCACACAATTACTCTTGGGAAAGGCATGAAAGCATCTCTTTTCCTATCAGATATGAGTTAAACTGTAAGGCAGACCTTCTAGCCGTGGTTGGCAATTTAAACTCCGAGAATAAAGTGACACGGTAAGCCTTTTCTCAATGACAGCCTCGACACAAAATCTGGCAAAATCTGTGTACGGTGGAGTAATGGATAAGCGGCTTGGATTGAGGAATCGGAGAGCCGAGTTCGAATTCCACTCGAATCTATTACATTCACTTACGCGCTAATAACTTTGGGAAATCCTCTTCTCCCAGCTATGGGTAAATAGCAGGACAGACCGGGTTCTATAGCCTTGGATGGCAACTTGTCTACTGCAGAAAGAAATGGCAACTTACTGCGGGGAAAAACATTGTCTCGTCAGTTATGTATCGAAAGATACATGATCGTGTATCACGCATGGCACATAACTAACTGACTGACTGATGTGGTCTTGGTGGGGCATATACTTGCAATGTAACTAAGTACCACTCAGATTAGTATAAACCACAGGCTGTCTCTGTGGGTGTTGAAGAGACAGGACTAGACCTGAGCAGATGGTCATGCTCGGAAAGGAGCAGGCATGCTGAAGATGAGAAATCATACTAATCTACATTGTGTTTTCAAGTCAAAACAGCTCGGGTGATGATGTGTAGTTCGACGTTCTACAAATGAACGAACAAATTCAACGCGGAAATGTAGTAACAGACACGAGTTTGGCAAGAATATTCGTATTGTATTATAGCCACATATCGGGTGCTGAGTGGAAATCTATCTGGAGAGGTTGACACGTTTCTGATGTGCAAACAGGCGACAGGAAATAGAAAAGAAAATGAAGAGAATTCTTCGTGCGGCATCTTCGTCCTTTCCTCATCCCAACCGTATACGTCTTTTCGAAGCGAAATTTCTCCAAGAAATAACATCAAGAATTTCAGACTCGGTTCCAAAGGAAATCCATTTTTGATTTCCATTTGCAGACGTCAGGAAAAAGGGGTCAGAAAAAAAACAAATGCTATCCATTTACTTACACACACACACACACACACACACACATGTATATATATATATATATATATATATAATAAAAGAGTCTCTTGCAAGTATGAGATGTAAAGGTTTATGTTTCAAAACGCTGAAAATTTTTCACAGAACTACTACTACTACTACTAATAATAATAATAATTACAGACTTTACTGTTCAGCTGTATTCATCGCTGTTTTGTCTACACCACTGATTAAATAGTTATTTGTTTACCTGTATGTGTACGTAATCACTCACATATATGATTGATCTTTATTTATCTCATTTCTACATCACTCGCTCTTTCTATCTCTTTCCCTCTGTGTGTGTGTGAAATTCTATTTATATATATTTAATATATGCGCGGTGCATATTTAGTTGAATGGATATGACCGTCGGTTTCACTCTTAAGAGATCCTCAGACAAAACTTTGTCGGAGGATTGCAAAAGTGTGAAACCGACGGACACTAAACTCATATCCATTCCACTATATATATATATATATATATATATATATATATATATAAGCCTGACGATTGCGTCCAGCATGAAACAGCCTGTCGCCTCTGAGTGTCGACTTCAATGTTCACTTTTATATTTATATTTACACACGCTCTATCTCTGATATTGAGCACTTTATCCCATAAATACAGCACACCTTAAAACGATATTTCTTCATATATATATATATATATATATATATATATATATATATATATATATATAAAAAAGTGAACATTGAAGTCGACACTCAGAGGCGACAGGCTTTTCATGCTAGATGATGATAGAATCTAGCATGAAACAGCCTGTCGCATCTGAGTGTCGACTTCAATGTTCACTTTTATATTTACATACGCTCTATCTCTGATATGGTGCACTTTATCCCATAAATATAGCACACCTTAAAACTATGTTTCTTCATATATATATATATATATATATATATATATATATAATAAACATAACATCTCAAATCCTCTCATATTACTACGATCCACTTGCATTATATACCAACGGATTTGTTACCTTTACTATATATACACATTCACGCACACACACATACAACCACACACACGCACGCGCACACACACACACACACATATATATATATATATGGGGGGATAAAGGTATGTTGTATTTACTGTTAAATGTGCTCAATATCCTTGATAGAGCATTTGTAAATATAAGAGTGGACACTGACATCAACACTGATTGGTGACAGGCTGTTTCATGCAATCTGAAGATTGCGTTCAGTCCATTCGGTATTGAAGACTGGCTGAAGATCGGGATAGTGTGAAACGGGAATAGCAACAAGAACTGCCCTTTGTTGAATGCTGACTTTGTTAAGCATTTTTTTTTATCTGTCTACATAGTCTAGACGTTAGGCACTTTAATTTACTGTGTAGACGGCTGTTTAACTTTTGGTCTTTCTTTTTTCTTTCCTTGTTCGTTTTTTTTTTTTCTTGTTTAACGTATTAGGTCGTGGCTCATTTTGCACACAAAACATCCTTTACAATTCGTAAATACGCCAACAGCACAACGCTTTCTAAACATATTTGAGAAATTGAAAGTGAAAACCAAATTCACACCAAAAATATCATGGAAAATTATGGAAAACAGCATCAGCCTAAAAGAATAAATCCCAAAACTGTATACTCCGTCCGGAGGAGAAAATAGCTTTAACCCATTAACTGCTAATTTTTTAATGCGCACTTTTGGCCCAGACATGTGTCTTAGGAATTTATTTATTCCTTATGTTTAATTTCAGTAGTTGCCATTGTCGTTTTATAGAAACTAGAACATCAAATATATATGTATATAAAACATCAAAAAATAATATTGATTAGAAATAATGAAAAAAATACTTTTCAAAATAATCATTATTTTTTTTACTCGTGAAATGGAAAATTACGACAGAAAGCGTCTTCTTACGGCTAATAATAAAAACTTTAAAGGCTAAGTGTTGTAAAATATACCTCTGCAAATGTATGTAAGCAATTCAATGTAAATACAAGGAATAAGATGTAGTCAGTTTGATTTTAACAGATCCCCAAATGGGGCTCATGGCAGGTAATGGATTAATTACCTTTCTTGACTAACAGAAATTACTCGATCAGAACTCATCCCAAAAATGCAGACACGTAAACAAATTGTTACTACGTTACTTAAAAATCGAAACTAAAAACGAACAAAAAAATAATAATCAATAAATAAAATAAGATTAAAAAAAAATGAAAAATAAATCAATGAATAAATAAAATAATCTGAATCAATAAGTAAACAAGTTAAGTAAATAATAAAATTAACAAACTGTAACCTTGCGAAGGTTGTCGAATAGAATAATCACACGAAGGTTGGTAATGAACGATAATACTTAGGACAAGAACAACACATATAAGATTCGCCAGCGGCGCGTAGAAGTAGTCAATTGCTAGAAGTGAGTCGAGTGAATTCCACAATGAATCTTCAACTGCAGAATATCTACCAACCGCCCCACGCAGTCAGTTGTGGCACAAGGTCGAATTTAATGTGGGGTATCCGAGCCCGTAGGCTCGGCCCCAAATTCCCTCTAGACTCCGTATAAAACGGGGTCGGGTAGCTGTTTCCCCGAGACGAGACTATGCCCTTCGACATAGCCTCGTCTGGGGATCCTCTCTGCCCGGATGCAGAGAGTTTGATCAGTACAGTTGAAGACGAATCACCAACTGCAGACCAACATACAGTATTTACTACTGTATTTATGGGAATAGAGGCATACCCACTATCGTCAGTAGTCATCCTGCAACAGTAATCAATACCAAAATAATCAATAATCAATAACGAGTAAAAATAGTTAACAACCACCACTGTAAAATAGCCAGAAAACTGCATTCAGATCCACAATTATTTCCACTCCACAGACCCTAGAATATTTCGAAACATGACCGTTACCGCACCCAAAATAACTGTTAGGATAATACAATAGACTTTCTACCCATGATACACCATTGACCAGCATATATAAATAGTCGATTCAAAACACAACATACATGGCCTGATGATGGCATTTAAGCATGAAACATAACGTCACAGCTGGGTTTTGACCTCAATGTCCAATCTTATATTTACATACGCTCTATCGCTGATATTCCGCACTTTATCCCGTAAATATTGCATATCAGAAAACTATGTTTTTATCATGCACACACACACACACACACACACACACACAAATATATATATATATATATATATATATATATATATATATATATATATATATATTTGTCCAGCCAAACTTGATAAAGTTAACAGCTTTTTGCTTTCACTTACAAGAGAGTGGTTATTATACACTTATGTATATATATATATATATATATATATATATATATATATATATATATATATGTGTGTGTGTGTGTGTGCGAGGAGAGGTGATAGCGCGGGGGGAAAGAATGAGAGGGAGTCTGTTTATGTAGACGAATGTGTGGTATTGGGAAGTGGAGAAATCATGAAACGGGGGTAGGGTGGGGCTGTGCGTGGGTGGAAGAACGATTTAGTATGACGCCATTGTCTAATTCCAGAAGATTAAATGGACCACACGGAAATTCTTCATTGTGTTATTTCGGAATTTATTCAAAGGAAGAAGCTGTCTTCAGAGTTTGGATGTTTAACAACCCCAAACCTTTCCATACCCCCAACGATTTTTTTTAAGGATGACACACTTCAGACTTCTGAGAACAAGATAAATTAAATACGTAGGTGTAATGTAATGTAATATATATATATATATATATATATATATATATATATATATATATATATATAATCGTTAGAAAAAACAAGTAAAGATAATCAATCCAAATAAATACATGAAGTAATAAACAAATTAAAAACTGCTCCCGCCAAAATAATAATTAGAATAAACTACAACAATCAACCCCAAAATTGAATAAATAGCTTTAATTATCTTCCCAAACCAAAACAAAATAAGGAATAAATATATAAGATAAGAAATAAAAAATAAATGAAAACAAACAAAATATTCTAACCCAAATAAATAAACAAATAAACGACTTCCGGCAAAAAAAACCGCCAAAATAGACTACCCACAATGCACCACTGATAATATAAATAGCCAAGAAAAAAAACAACACTCGTGGCTTGACGATTGCGTCTAGCGTGAAACAGCCTGTCGCCTCTAAGTGTTGATTTCAATGTTCACTTTTATATTTACACATGCTCTATCTCTGATATTGAGCACTTTATCCCATAAATATAGCACAACTTGAAACTATATTTCTCCATAATATATATATATATATATATATATATATATATATATATATAGAGAGAGAGAGAGAGAGAGAGAGAGAGAGTGCTATAGAGAGAGAAAGACAGAGCGAGATGAAATGTGCTCATTTAATTATTTACTAAATGCAGCACTCAGTGAGAATCGAAATTACTACTTAGTTGTAACTGATGTAGCGTGACAAGCTTGTTAACCATTACGCCATGCCGAAAGCCCCTCTCCCCCTTAGGAAGGGATACACTGATTTACTAAACATTGCTTAAATTTGGCACAAGACCGCAACAGACGAGCGCCCAATGAGACTTGAACTCACTACTCATTCGGAATCTAGCGAGACAATCTTTTTAACTACGACATTATATCGGAAGGTTCTTTAGAAAGGGATACACGCCTTAGATGTGATACATGGCCGCAATTATAAAGCGCCCAATGAGGATCGATCGTACGACGCAATCGAAACTGTTCTGGTATATTAACCATTATACTGCGTCAAAGTACCCAGAAAAAAGCCAGTGAAATAATATATATATATATATATATATATATATATATATATATATATATATATATATATATATATATATATATATATATATATATAAATCCGTCTTAAAGAAAACATTCTTCATATTTGATTAGGAAAATATCCCCATATACATAAATAAATTATGATTTTATTATTTCAAAAGTTTATATAGACTCTTTGACATTCTATACCCTTCATCTGTCTTTGAACCATTGATTTTTATTAACTTTTCCACGGTTTTTCACTTTAACGTTACTTACAGCAGTTTTTATTGCTTCCCAGAGATTTTCTTTACTTGAATATTTTTTATTAAGCATATCACCCCAAGCAATGCGGGAGTGCCACTAGCATGCAAGGGTTTACAGAGAGTGAGAGTAAAGAGGTGGGTGTTTGAGGAAAGGATATAGAGAAGGACGGGGAACAAGATCAAGGCATCAGAAAATGTCGATTGACATTACATTTGAATATTTGAAGATCATAGTTATCAGGGAAGCAAGTAAGAGGGAGGGAGTTCCACAGACGGGAAGTGCGAGATAAGAGATTGTTGGAGTAGAAGAGGCGGCTACATTTAACTGTTTCGACAGTAAACCAACCTAGTAGCACGCTTAAATTCATGCAGTCCGGGAAACAGTTTTTCATTCTCAAAGCCATCTCTTTTAATAATGGATTACAAGTTATCTATTGCATTTTACATTACTTGCGGTAGTTTTTATTGCTTCCCAAAGATCTTTGGTTGAATAATATTTTACATGTACATTGCGAAATGTAAGTTATCTTGAACGGCCATTCCGCTAGATCTTTTTGCATTCATGCAGGTGTTCCCAGGTCTCTTTCCTTGGACCTACACTGTTCCTAATTTTCATCTATGGCCTTCCCGATGCCATCAGTTTTTAATTCGGTAAATATAGTAATACTGATCGGTTCGATAAGGACAGTTTGGAAGATGATACAAAAATGACCTTCAATCTGTTGTTAACTGGGGCAAGAAATGGCTAGTTAATTTTAACGTCTCCAAAACGAAACAGATACTTGCTGGAATATATACGGTCATTCCCTCGGCAACATGTATCACTCAATGAACTTTGTTACCTATTCTTCAACTTCGACTTTATCATTACTTCCCAGAGATTTTCTTTGAATATTGTTTTCTATTCTCATGTAAATCTTTTTTAATGATGGCCTATAAGTTTTCTATTGGATTAATAGCTGAAGCAGATGAATAACATGATATTAAAGTAGTTCTATTTGAGAATTTTTTTTCGGCAAGGTCGTCCTGGGTATGACGATAAACTACAATCGGCAGCAATGCCTCTGATTGGGATTTTGAAGGTTTTGAGGAGCGTAGAACCACCTTTTAATTGTTATTGTTCTTCGGGGAAACCTGACCCACGATAGTAGTAAATAGTAACCACACATGCCCCCCCCCTCCAAAAAAAAAATCAACAGTACATTCTTACGACAAAATTACCAACAATACATTTTTTAGTAAAATGACAATCAATACAACATAAAAAAACGTATAAAAATACATTTTTGTAAAAAAAATGTGCTAACAGCACATTTTTTAGCGAAATTACTGACAATACATTGTTTTAAATTCCCAACAAATTTTATCATCTGCAAAGTATACATCTAAAAAAACATATGTTTATGCTGAATGTATAAAATTACGTAGAAAATATCTAGATTTCGACATAAAATAACCGAAACGGGTGATAAGTCACTCAACAAAGTGAAACAGTTTCTGGCAAGATGGGCAATAGTCAATGAATGGATATATTTCCTTGCATTAATTTCAGCAAAATGGTTTATGTCATATTTATGTTAAGTCACTCAACGAGGGCTACTAGCAAATGTAAATGATACACGGTGGTGCCATCGACGACTTAACCGGTCCCTCCACCAGGCTTTTCTGGTGAAGAGGATGGCTAGTTATCCAGCAGGATTAAAGGCAAAACCTGTCAAAGGGCGGATGGGCTTTTTTGTAGGCTCATTGGCCATATAGCACAATACAGTAGACTGGGCTCCATAGATAGATGGATAGATAATGAACAGACTGGGATAGATAGATAGATAGATAGATAGATAGATAGATAGATAGATAGATAGATAGATAGATAGATAGATATGAAAAGGCTGAGATAGATAGATAGATAGATAGATAGATAGATAGATAGATAGATAATGAACAGACTGGAATAGATAGATAGATAGATAGATAGATAGATAGATAGATAGATAGATTACTTCATATATATATATATATATATATATATATATATATATATATATATATATATATATATATCAAGTTTAATTGAAAACGACTGACAGGGTACTGCGGCTAAGTTTGTTTTTATTTATTTGTCAGTTGTTTTTAATGAAACATGCATAAAATAGGGATTACTGCCAAAATATCCCATTTTTAAATTACATGACCTGGCAGCCAACAAGGAACGTAACACTACAGAATTCAGAAAAAAAAATTTCCAGAAATCGATTTTTTCTTTATCAATTTTTATCACGTGAACATTGAAGTCAACACTTAGAAGTGACAGTCTGTTCCATGTTTGACGCAATCGTCAGGCCACATGTGTTGATTTTTTTTTCTCGGCTATTTAAATATACGGGTCAGTGGTGCATTGTGGGTAGTCTATTTTGGCGGTTATTTTGCCGGAAGTGGTTTATTTGTTTATTTATTTGGGTTAGATTATTTTGTTTGTTTTTATTTATTTTTATTTCTTATCTTATATATATATATATATTTTATTATTTTAATCGATGTTTTATTAACGTAGTAAAAATGTTTGGTCTGGTAAGATAATTTAAGCTATTTATTCAATTTTGGGTTTGATTCTTGTAGTTTATTCTAACTATTATTTTGGCGGGATCAGTTTTTAATTTGTTTATTACTTCATTTATTTATTTGGATTGTTTAGCTTTACATGTTTTTCTAACGGTTAATTTATCGGGATCGGTTTGTTATTTTGTTTATTTATTTCGATTAATTTATTTTACTTGTTTTTTACTATTTATTTATTATACTGTATATTTTACTCTTTTCGGTTTTCGATTTTTAAGTAACGTAATTTTTTTTTTTATCGTTATATAACATAGCTATGTTTTTTCGTCCGATTTTTGGTTTGATTTTAATAGTCTGATAATTTGTTTATTATTTACTTTATTTATTTGGGTTCATTGATTGTGCCTTTTATTTTTTCTTCAGTTTCGTCTATTCTAATGGGTATGATTTGGTAATTTGTTTGGGTTAATTTATTTTACTTATTTTATTGTCATTTTGTTTATTTATTTATTTATTTTATTTTATTTTATTTAGTTAGTTTTCGATTTTTAAGTAACGTAGTAAAAATTTGTTTTCATGTCTGCATTTTGGGACGAACTCGGATCGTTTACTTAATAATTTATTTTGGTCTGGGAAGGTAATGATAGCTATTTTTTCCTCCAAGCAAAGTTTGCAAGTTTTGGATTGGTTGTTGTAGCCTAATGATCTTTTCCTTATTTTCCAAGATATTTTTATGTGATGTGCGTTTTGTTTTATCATTATTACGTTGTATACCATACTTGTATATTACGTTGTAATTACGTAATATACCAAGCCACGATAATGAAGGAAAAGTATCCATAGAAGTAACTGAAGGACCCTGGAAACAAAGAAATTATGCACACAAAACATCTTTCACAAATAGTAAATATTCGAACAGCACAATGCTTTCTAAGTATATCTGTGAAATTAAAAACAAAACGCGCACCAATCCCAAACCAAAACAAAACTATTAAATAAGCGATATAAATTTTTTTTTACTACGTTAATAAAACACTGATTAAAATAAAAACAAATAAATAAATATATAAGATAAGAAATAAAAATAAAAAATAAAAATAAAAATAAAAAAATAAAAAATAGAAATAAATAAAAACAAGCAAAATAATTTAACCCAAATAAATAAACGACTTCCGGCAAAATAACCGCCAAAATATACTACCCACAATGCCCCACTGACACGTATATATAAATAGCCGAGAAAAAGAAGAACACTCGTGGTCTGACGATTTCGTCTAGCATGAAACAGACTGTCGCCTCTAAGTGTTGACTTCAATGTTCACTCTTATATTTACACACACTCTGTCTCTGATATTGAGCACTTTATCCCACAAATATAGCACAACTTAAGACTATATATATATATATATATATATATATATATATATATATATATATATATATATATATATATATTTGTGTGTGTGTGTGTGTAATGGTGGAGGAAAATAGAAAATAAATGTTTAATCTTGACTCCATTATGTCCATTTGATACACAAAGCAAATTGAAGAAGAGAAAATCATAAGCCATGAGCAATTAACGTTTGAACTCGCAAGGCTTTGGTAGTTAAAGAAGGCCACTGTTGTACCAATTCAATACCAAGTCTGGTACACTTGGTACGGTGAGTGACAGAATGGAGATATGACTAAAGAAATCTGCCATTGATTGTCCCATAGAACAGTTGCAGAACGGAAACCTCTTAAGAACAATAAGAAGTATCCGGAAGTGATGAGCACATAGAGTCAGCGGAAAATTGTATGCAGTCCATTATTCGTACGTTCGTTCCAGACATAAACATTTTATTTGCAAAAAAGAAAAAAACAAATATTTCTTACGCCTAATAACTCCCCCCTCCCCTGTCGACCAGCGTATCAATGAAGGACAATACTTCAAAGCTTCTGACTAAGGCTTAAACCTTTGAGCCCTGAGTTCCTGAACAATTTTAACCCTTCTGCCTGAGCTCCTGAGTCAAAATTCGCAAATAATTGCTATGTAATGTTTCACGGTAGATATAAAAATAGTTACAAGTGTTTACCCACCGTTCAACCGGTGGCTGGGCATTAAGTCATTTTTCTCTGCCACCGGTAAACCGGTGGTCAAGGCTGAAAGTATTAATATCAAGAAAGGGTGTATTAATGGAAAATAAATAAATGAATGTAAGTTCAAAAAATTGTTTTCTAACTTTGAGTTTTGCAGATAAGTTAAAATGACATCAAGAATTAACGTTTGTTTATATAAGGTATTTTAAACTAGACATGATATCCCGGCTTTAACAGAAAAATTGTCCAAATCGTGTAACAAATGCGATATTTGTCCATCCCACAAAATGTTTAATATCTAGAAAAACACTAAACTAATTGAGTTTCATTTTCCCCAGGTTTTCAGATAAAACATTTAACTATCTTCACACCATTTGTCGTAAGAATCACGGAAAAACCCTTTTGAGTTATTCTGCTAGAAAGAGAACAGGTTAAAATCGTTTTGTGTCAGCCCCATTATGTTTTCCCAACTGAGCAATGGTGAGAGGAAAAAGGTCATTCAGGCCTTCAGTAATGATACCAACATTCATACTCTGGCTTCCATCTTTAATGTCCATTCAAGAACCATCATGAGAATGATCAATAAGTTTAAAAAAGAAGGAGCAGTAGAAAGGAAAACTGAATCAGGAGGTCACGACAGGAAGAGGGATCCTCATTTCAACTTAGAGCTAAATACATGATTATTGTTCAAAGTCGAGTCCAATTGAGTCATAAAAACCTCGGCGATTTCCAGTAAGATATCTTTAATCATTTCTAAGATAAACGGTTCAAAGCTTAATCTAACAAATGGACAATTTTGCTGTTACACCCAGTATGTTAAAAAAAAATCAATTAATTTAACTTACCCTGAAAAGCAGGCTTGTATCTGCTAAACTCTGAGTCGAGAGACAGGACCTTAAACTTTTCATTCACATATTTACACACACACACACACACACACACACACACACACACACACACACACACACACACACACACACACATATATATATATATATATATATATATATATATACTCAATATCATAACTAAAACAAACTATGAATTACTGAACAGAATTCATTTAATACTCAGCATTTCATCATTTTCATAACAGTAAATAATTGGTCGTCATTTTCGCGCGCTCGTTATTCAAATGTCGTCTGATGTCCGCACATCTAAAATCTTCTTTGAGCTCATCTGGGACAATTTGAATCCAATTTGCAGCCTGCGTTTTTGGAAAAGCAGGCTGCATGATTCCATGTTCAGTTGACCTTTTAAGTTTTACAAGTAAAAGGAGAGTTAGGAGGAAGCATTCCATCAGAGGTATTTTAATTTGACTTCCTTTCAACTTTTGATCTTCAAGTTCGATGACTTCTGTGTCCTGCCTTTTAACTTGATTTCCGTCCACGCACGCAAATCGTCGTCTAAGGCAGATGTGTTGTCTTCGTGAAAGAATTATCTTGAATCGATATCAGAAACGACAACTGAAACACACACACACACATATTCTTCCCAGTATATCTTTATACATCGTTTTATTCCGTTTCCGTGAGATTTCTTTAATCTTATTCCCAGTCATAAGTATACGTATTCCTGGATTTCTTCCAGTTCTTCATCTATTCTTATGATCTTTTACGAAACGTCACAACTGAAATTTACCTTTGTTTTTCCTGCTCATATATATATATATATATATATATATATATATATATATATATATATATATATATATATCTTAAAAAAGAAAAAAGTGTCAATTTACATTGACTTTTTCAAATTAAGAATTAATAATACGCCCTCCTCTACCCTCTGACCTTATTTTTCATACCCACAAGTATATTTTTTTTATCCTGACATTAGGCTCCACCCACCTTTTTAACTTTCATAAGAGGTAACGATTTGTTTTCAAATTTACCAAATAAATCATTTTTATTATATGTTATCAACCATCTCCCGAATAGGAACGATTAAATTTCCGAAACATGAAAGTTTTTGTGTAGCGATGTGTAAAATGTTTTTATTGTGATCTATTATAATAAAAATATTTTAATAGTATATATATATATATATATATATATATATATATATAGTCTCATCATTTTCTATTTTTGTTTACTATTGTACATATTACAAACACACGCGCATGAGTTATTTGCAGCATGATTTAACCGTAAGCCCAAATGTCATGTAATATGCGTTTAATATATATTGAAGTTTAAATACAGTAAGTTCGACCTTGCTAACCGAACGCTCCTTCGTGGCCAAATCGGTAAAGGCACGTCAAAAAAAAGAATGTATAAACATAAAATGTCTTAAAATAATTGTCGGACTTTGTCCATTTCATATATATAGATAGATAGATATACGTATATGATCTCATTATTTTAACTAAACACACAAATACATACACCCTCAATACTCAATTCCCTTTTTCGATGAAACCCAAAATAGGCGAAATGTTTTATCAGATATTTTTTGAAACATTCTACTTTCATGAAGATTTTTTTCAATTGTTATTTAATATATAAATCTGTCTAGATCCATGACCCAAATTTATAACATATACATATATATAAGCGTTTTTAATATATATATATATATATATATATATATATATATATATATATATATATATATATAAAGACAATACTTAGTTTTTAGCCGACGCGTTTCGTCATCTGACGGATTTAATCAAAGCAAATGTGATGATTTTATTTTGCAACAAGAATATATTTGGCAGTTACTCAAATTTTCTAAATTTAAGAACGCTGATGAATATTCAGTAAGTTAACTGAAAAGATTTAGGTGTTTAGATCCTAGATGACGTCATATAACATCTTTGAAAGGATTTTTTTTTAATTTAAAGACGCTCAATAACTGAAATGTCTAGGCATTTAGACCTTAGAAGACGTCATTTAGTATAATCAAAAAAGACCAAAGAAAGAAAAAGTGAAGAAACTTTTTCTTGAATTGAAATATGAAACGGCCATTTGTATTATACATAAAATGATCGATTCAATCTTTTTCTTTTGATTTTCCAACACATTTGTTGTGTATTTTGGCTTGGGAAAATCTTAATTCCTTCTGGAAAGGTGAGATTACATTTTGGGTTCACACGTTTTTTCAGTATGTTTACTTGGTAATTTGTTGTTAGCAAGCATTATTATTATTATTGTTATTATTATTATTAAATGCTCAAGTACTTTCTAAACAGTCCTCGTATCTTAAGGAACCTTTTTTTAATTTCTATCAGAAAGTCTGATGCGATTTTCCAGGAGAATAATTCACTACTCCTTCTTGGTTTCACATTTTCCACTGAACAAAAGCGAAATTATTATATTGAATCGAGATTATCCGTATCGTCTATTGTCGCAGGTACTTTCGACCATTTCTTTAGCTGTTGGCAAGTGTTTCTTTTTTAGGTGTTCTTAATTTATTTTCATGTTTTTCTATTTAAGATGTATTTTTTGTGTTGTTTGAATGCTAGTAGCAGCGTTTATTCCAAGGTTCGCGAGTTAAACGCAGCTTGAGTTCGAGTTGGCGTCTTTCTATTTCAAAAAAAAAAAAAAAAAATTCAACATGCCATTTCCTCTTCTGAATAAGGTGAGATTTATACTGGGTACCAAATGTTTTATATGAAGGGCCCCTCTCACAGCGAAGTGTTTTCGGTAATGTGACTTATATAAAATGCTTGTGTTTTCAAATAGACTCTTCTTGAAGCGTTAAGCTGTAATGTAATCAAACCTGACCAGGCATTGTGACTTCAGTCATTTTCACCCAGATGTGACTCAGCTTCCCTCTACAAATATTTTTAGGGCAACTGCACTAAGGGTTTTTTTTCCTGGTGCCAACGAATACACGAATTTAAGCGTGCTACTAGATTGGCATCTTGATCCCACACTTTTACTGTTAAAATAGATAAATTCAATCACTCCAACATTTTCTTTCCTCATACTTCCCGTCTGTGGAATTCACTTCCGCTTATTTGTTTCCCTGATAACCACAATCTTCAAAAATTTAAATGCAACGTCAATCTCCATCTTCTATCTTCTTGAATCCCTTTCATCTTTTGTTTTTTCTTCAATCCTCCATATTTCGAGTCTTCTCTTTCACTTTCACTTTCACTCCCTGAAAGCGACATTCCCGCCTTCCGCTTGGGGTGAAATGATTTTTTTTTAAGTATATATAGTTCCCAGCTCCCATTCAAAAGAAAAAACAGAATATGAAGTTGAAAACAGTTTCTTTTTTTGTTTTTTTTTTTGTTTTCGACATAAACTTTTACAAAGAGCGTATATATATATATATATATATATATATATATATATATATATATATATATATATATATTATTATTATTATTATTAATTAATTAAAATATCAAACACTTAAAAGGCCATAGGTAATAATTTTTATCTCATGAAATAAAAATTATTATCTATGGCATTTTAAATGTTTGATATTCTTTAATTAATAATAATTTTGCTCTGTCATTTGACATAGGGCTCTCCTGGATCTATATCCTCCTAGAAATTCCATATGAATTACCATATTGTATCATTACTACATATATATATATATATATATATATATATATATATATATATATATATATATATATATACACACACACACACACACACATATATATATACACAAAAACACACACACACACACACACACACACACACACATACATATATATATATATATATGCACACACACACACACACATCTACATACACAAACACACACTCACACACACACACACACACACACACACACACACACACACACACATATATATATATATATATATATATATATATATATATATATATAATGAAATGGACTGACTCCGACAATTATTTTAAGACATTTTTTTTATGTTTATACGTTATTTTTATAGATACAAATATTTAAGTAAATGCTATGATTATAATAAAAAGTACTAACAAATTTAGCGGCCTGAATGTCCGAGAAATTTCACAGAAATTTGAACTTTGCTAACCAGACGCTTTTTCTGTAGCTAAATGCTATAGCACGTCAGACTATATGACGGCCTGAAGGTTGTGCCGAAGGACACATATTTTCTAGTTTGAAGTCATTTGAACTTTTATGAATTTATTGACTATCGTCTCTAATTCTCTACTGAGAACATTCTTGACAGAAATTCTGCTCGCCTTAAAATGTAAATTCTATTACCATTACATATTCTGATAGGTAATTGTCATATGTAATTATTATTATTATTATTATTATTATTATTATTTCTGCTATCAGACTACCAAGTCTGCGGAAAGACCTAGGCAGGTCGTGGTGTGTTGTTATGTGGGATACAGGTTCTAGCGTTACATAGACAAAGTTCTCCTTAGTGTGTGTGCTGTACTTAATAAGACAATTTTATGTCTCTTAAGCGAAGGATTCTTTCAGTGTGTTTTTTGTTCCATTTTTATAATTGAATTTTTTCTATTTCTATTTCCAGGTCAAGTTTTGAACTTTTCTTTCTGGTTTTTGACAATAATGTGAATTTTCTTGGACTAATCCGAATGGTGACATCTTCTCTAATTCTCAGTGTTTGCTTACACATTTTCCAAAGAACATTCTCTATCGTGACGAATATTCATTTGGGGCAAGTATAGAACATCCTGAGATTAGATGGTCTATTGTTTCTTGGTATTTGTCACAGAACCTGCAAATCCACATTATTATGTATGATATTTGCCAGTGAAAAGACTCTGGTCTTGCGCTGCAGAATAAAGCCTTCTGATAGGCTCGTAACCATTGTATTAACTTTATATGGGTTTATTTACGTTCTGGATATTTAGGTTTGTCTTTAGCGTTGTTTCATCTGTTCAAGGGCTTTATCCTTGGCTTTATTATTATTATTATTATTATTATTATTATTATTATTATTATTATTATTATATAATGGCCGGATAGTGGTTTCCGAGCACAGCCATTTGCTAGAGCGGTTAGCCAATCCCTGTCGTAGTCGTCTGCTCAGGCACAGTTGCATTTGTTCAACAACCACAGAGCCCACTCGTGGTTTTCGCTACAACTATGCTGAACGAAAAGTCTATAAAGTGGCATGATTCAAGTCAGTAAGCTCACACCCTCTGTTACAATGACTTGTAACTTCGTGCTTGCATCAAGAAAATTTCAAGGTGAAAACTGAACCCATCCTTAAAAAAAAGGGAAGAAAAAATAAAACACGACAAAAACTGAATGATAGCTAGGAAACAAAAAAACTGGAGACGATTCTACAAAAATGAGGCCCCCTTGTTGTCAATGTGAGCATTTGAAAAAAAAAAGAAAAACAATTTATTTATTTCTAATGTGAGCAAAAAATATTAGGAATGCTCGGTAACAAACCGATTGAATTAATGAATAGATGACAAAGAAAATGATAGGAAGTTGTGAAGAGCCATGATTGCCCAGGTCCAGAAAAGAGAATTGATGTGGTTTGGTGTGAAAATGTTGATAATATTTATTTTACATAGTTGGAAAGCCGAATAAATATTTTGATTTCTTCCTCACGTTGAAGTCATTTATGGACAAAGGGAGGAAACTAACTTCACTCGACAATTTATCTCCCCTGTCGGATATGATACAATTCCAATTTAAAGCAGTTAAAAAACATAAATAATTTTTTTTTAAAGTGGTTTTCACTTTAACGTGTTTCGTATCAAGTTAAAAACAATAAAAAAATAGTTTCGTATAAGGGATGTGCGAGTCGTGTAACCTTATTGGCACAAAATGTGAAGTCGGAGATCCGAGTTCAAATGACGATCTTGTCTGAGGTGTTCACTTTATACTTTGAAAAGGCATGAATCAAAAAGCATTTGAGCGATAAGAATTATTTATCTTAAATGAAGAATAAACGAATATATAATTTTTTTATTTATGTAAACTTTTCTTTTTTAGTAAATATATTTTTCTAACAAGATTTCTCGAATATTAATGTCGGTAAATGTAAATAAATAAATATATTGTTTAATAAATAACTAAAAACAGAGCGTTTACTAAGATATGAGTAACCATTAAAAATAATTTTTAAACAAATAAATTAAAAATATGTCGGATTAATTAACGAAAAATCAGTTATATATATATATATATATATATATATATATATATATATATATATATATATATATATATATATATGGCAGTTAGCGCCTCCTTAATTCCCAAATTGTCACTAAGGGTCATTCTCCCTATACGGTAAATACTGCGCGACCTCTTGCCTCGTTCTCTTTCCTTCAGGCCTCGTGCCGCATCCCACCTCGGGTGAGGTACATCCCCTTTTTCATTTCTTCATTTCAGCGACTGCAATGTAAGGTCTCTTAGAAGATTCGCGTCTTCCCATTTGTGGGATACGCCATGAACATTAAACACGCATACACGTACGTACGAACACCCACCAAAGAACAGACACAAACGTTCACACACGCATACAAATATTATTGTCTATATCCATTGTAAAATTGTTTTGTTTAATACATATATTTGTTTTTACACACACACACACACACACACACACACACACACATATATATATATATATATATATATATATATATATATATATATATATATATATATATATATATATCGGTCTTGCTAGACTTCTTTTCATCTTCGGTTGGACACAAGTAGAGTCCGCCATTTTTCTTGGCGCTGAACCTTCTAGCAGGAAATATAAACGCACGTGTTTTTCTTTACATCTTCACTCCACGGTCCATATATATATATATATATATATATATATATATATATATATATATATGGAAAATGTATGACAAAGTGGAAAAAGAAAAAGTTAACTCGTGACGCATTTCGTCCTTTAGGACTTGATCGGACTAATTTATGTTGGTGCGACTACACATGCACACGAACGAGGGGGGCTGCGGGGAATTTTAGATTTTTTTTTTTTAATCAGCTGAATTCATTTAGAGTCTTTTTCTTTTTATTTCTATTACTTTTGTTGGTAGGTTTCGCACACTGTGATAATAGAAGATTTGTCATCATTGGTGAAATGTTGTAAGAGCCGTGGTGCAAATTTGCTGTAGATGGCCTTGCGATCAAGTAACTCTCTAGACATTTACGTCGTGGTGCATTGTTTCCTCCTTTGATCAGTGGATTCGACTTCGGCAGGAGTCTACTTAAGAGCACTCAGAATATGCAGCCCGGATTATTTATTTGAAGATGAGAAATGCATTGAAAACACTTTCAAACTTCTCTAGTACCCTAATTAATTTATATTCAATGCCAAAGAAAAGGCAAATAAAATAGTACCAAAAAAAAAAAAAAAAACGGCCACTCCTGACAAACCCAGTGAATCAAAAAATATATTATCCTGCCAACTAATTTTATGCCACATTTACAAGAAACGAATCTATTTAAACTCAACATAAAATGTGTTACTATTACATCCAAAACAATGAAGGACTTAGTCAATACTAAAGAAAAAAATAAGCTGAAACCTGAAGGAAGCGTTTACTCCATCGTGTGTAATATTTGTCACAAGAAATACATAAGAGGAACCTTAAGGAAACTAAATAAAAGATTACATGAACACAAAAGGGACATTTTACAAAACAATACGTCAAATATGTTGATTGCGCACCGTAACGTGACTGACCATAAAAAATTCTACGATGATCAATGGAGAAAAAAAGTCTAACGAGTGCCTTAATCGTAATGTCATCTACAGTAAATTTGCGCCCTGCCTCTTACAATATTTCATCTTTCTGGACAATATATGTGCGTGCATGTCATCATTTAAAGAAGTAAGCGGGTACAAATGAACATTTTCAAAATTGACTATTTGAATGATTTTTTTTTTTTTTTTTTGGTACAATTCCTCGGGAACCAATAACATTTGGGATTAGCTGAGTTTCAAGATGTCACGTCAAAATCAATTTCAAAATCTTTGAATTTACTTAGTTTGTTGAACAATTTGACTGAAATATTTGCATCAACAGGGATTGTTACCTCAATGAGCAAGAATATTATTATTATTATTATTATTATTTTCTTTTCTTTGATTTTTGGTGTGTACTCATTTCTTTCCGGATCCTGCACAAAAACCTAAGGTCAGAAATGGCATCATGGCATTTTCCACTGAGCAATTAAGGAAAAAAACATATTTTACATAGATAAATACCTTCGTAAAATGTGGGCTGTACTTGTGATTACAATTTTTTTGTATTTTTTTAAGGCATGGGCTTCCAGGAATCCCTTCAATGAATCTACTGGAATCTTTTTCCAATCAATCCGTTATCTCCAACTACAACAGCGATTGTTGATGTTCCCATGTGCTACATTTTTCAGATTTCGATTTCAAAGTCCTTGTATTTTGATAGTTTTTTGAAGATCTTCAAAGATACATTGCAGTCTGCAGGGACTGTCATATCAATAAGGAAGCACCTTTTTTTGTTTGCAGGTCTCTAATCACGATGTCTGGGCAATTAGATTTGATTGTTCTGTCTGTGTGTATTGTGTAGTCCCATAAAATCGTTACAGGTCCTATCTCCGTAACCGGGCCTGGGTCTGGCTCTTGCTTTGAGTGGTGTTCATTTATTATTATTATTATTATTATTATTATTATTATTATTATTATTATTATTATTCCGGCCAGTGTTAGCTAGTCACCGTTGGTTCGTCATTACAGATCAAATGACAGCATGTAAACTCTGTATTATCAACATCATTTTTACTCTGATATAAAACAACTCAAGAATAATCTTCCAGATTCCTTTAGAAGCTTCACAGTGCTCAGATGAATATCGATATCACTTTCTCCTCTCTATTCAATGATAATAATGAAGCTTGACGTCATTTCATATTTACAGAATTTAAATTAAAATTACATTATATTTAAGGGAGACTACTCTTATAAAATACATCTGGCGTTATCTCCCTTATAGACAGCGATCAATTCGATATGAAGAAATGATAACGAAAAATAAAAATTGGAAAAAACTTCAGCGATTGCATTACATACCATTACAAAAGGTTACAAAATTGACTCCGACCATCGGGAAATAAAAGTGACGAACCAAAAGTATTTCAGTCAAAGAAGAGTAGCTGAACAAATGGTAATGGCAACTACAAAAAATGCCTGCAATAGGATAGATGCAGCACAACTTCATCCTGTCTGGACATCTTTGCTCCAAAGAAAAATATGATATGTGAAGAAAATTTGGTTTTTTTTTATGTCTCGCCTTGCTATTAAGTTGTAAACTTCATCAACTTAGTTTATTTTTCTTGATTAAAATTCTTAAGCGTTTCGAACTTCAGTTTTTACTCAAATTAAAAAGTGACTAAGACTAGCAACTGTTGGCCGAAATATTCCCATAAAAACATAAACCATTCGTTAGAATTACAAGTTTTTTCTTTCTTTTACTTATGCAATTATCAAAGGAGACAAGCATCCTAACTTTGAGACCGAAAATACGTCCAGAATATTTCCAAAAATAATTAAGGGAAACTAAAAAAAAAAACAATAATTATTTCTGAAAGGTGCCGTTTACATAATTTAATAAAACTCATTATTTCCTTTCATACTGAAGAGGGAAAAATTTACACTGAATATTTATTTGTAAAAAAGAAATATACTTGTAATTTCTCTGTGCGATTTTGAAGTTCGTCACGGGAGTTCAAAGGAGAAACAATTTTGAATTACCATTTTTGACTGACTACTCTTTTATGAGTGACATTAACTTAACGCGCAAATATCTTTGGGAAAGGTATGAATCCATCTCTTCCCCTACTAGATATGGGTTGAATAGCAGGGCTGAGTGAGTCCTATAGCCTTGGATGGTAAACAGTCTACCGCAGAAAGAAATGCGGGAAAATCGTCTGCCTAGTCAGTTATGAATCATAAGAGACATGATCGTCCAAGCGGGTATTACGTGATATTACTTAACTGAATCTGATGTATGATTATTCAATAACACATTTACATTCAGAATAATCAAAAACAGAACTGGTTGGGTGCAATTAATTATTTTAGAACATGAAACAGCCAAGAAAATAAGAAATAAATCCTTTGTAATAAATTTAAACGTAACATTTCACTTTAAATTAATTACTTTTTTTAAAAATTTCTAATGTAGTATAAAAAATGAAATTATTCATACAAGTAGGTTTCATAAAATCAAATTATATTCTTAAACAATTGGTTATATAAGGTTAAAGATAAATTTATTTTAATCAGTCAATTATGTGCTATGCGGGATACACGCTTAGGCGATCATATATCTTACGATAAATGAATGAGGTAGATTTTTCCCCGTAGGAGGTTGCCATTTCCTTCTGCGGTTACCATCCAAGGCTATAGAACCCAGTCTGTCCTGCTATTTACCCATAGCTGGAGAGAGAAGAGGATTCATATCTTTCCCAAGGGTATTAGCAAGTAAGTGAATGCAATGGATTCAACTGGAATTTGAACTCGGATCTCCGATTCCTCAATCCGAGGCGCTATCCATTACTCCACCGTGATTGTAATCGCAAGCACCAATTTATTGATTATTGTACTGCTGGTGTTTCGTATCTCTTTAGTTTTTTTTTTTTATCTTTGCGCGCTTTTGAAATCAGGAATGAAAGTAGAAAATTATTGTTTTTGAACTATGACTACCGTGCCTAAATAAACGTTATCTTAATTACATTTTAAGTAAAAAGCAAGCAAAATACAGTTAAATAAGCCTTAAATTTAATAATATACTTTGAAACACATATCTAGGATAAATATTTGGTTTTTAAGAGATTTTTAAATTTGTTTACATTTTTTCTATAATGGCGATTCGATCGGTGACCAGTAAGCGTGCCAATGTTTTAAAAATGTCTAAAAAAATTATTTACGTATTCATCTGTTTAAAAAAAAAACATACGGATTAGCTTTAAGCTATTATCTTTTAAATAAAATCAAAATTAAACTTCAAAGAAGACATTTAAAATATTTTAAATGCGTTTTTCGGTTGTTTTTTTTTTTTTTTTTTTTTGTAAGTCCCTAACTGTACCTATTGAAATTTCATTAGTTTTGTTTTGGATTCGCTTTTGCGTGTGTGTTAAGCAAAGTTTGTAAATTCGGGTCTTTTTAATTTCTAACAAAATAAATGAGTCAGTTGCTTAGCATTTGAATTTTAAATCTAGATCTTGTTTTATTCACTACAGTCCAACGACATTACCAGCTTCTGATACCGGACGAAAAACAAAATACCAACTCACTACAGAGCTTATCAATATTTTATTGTTCCTAAATCGCGCTCAAATTTGAAAGGAAATAATTGTTTCGATTTCTGAACAATCAGAAAGATATTGTATTTTAGCCATGCTTTGAGCCTTATAGCCTTATTTGTTAACCAGTCTAGAAAAAGAAAAACTCTGAATTCAATCAAACCAACCTGGAAAGGGTTGGGCTGCATCAGGTTGTCTTGTCCAGGAAACACCACTTCTACTGCATCAGCTGCAGTAGATGTGCTGGCCCTAAAGTATTACAGAATTTGTGATCATGAATTGACAAACTTTTTGAATTGATGAAAACACTGATAATTAACACGTGAAATGGTGTTTTGCCGTTGAGGGAGTTACAAAAATATTGTAGTAGCATCTGAGAATGACAGAGAAAAACACAGATAACAGAACGCCGAGCTTTTTTTGTAAAATTCTTCTCATGGCCGCATCTGGAGACGGACCATCTACTTAATTATTGATCTATTTATTTCTTGTGTAGATCAACAAAGAATCAAGAATTCCATGAAGAGTTCGATGCTCTAAAATTGAGGTTTCCAAAGTGAGTTCCGAGGAAAGTAGGGATTCCGCAAACGAGTGTCTGGGGTTCCGTGACAAAAGTCCAGAGTAATAAATGTTTAATATAACACATTATCAAAGTTGTTAAATAATTTCTAAAAAAACAATAGTTGCCAACAGATTTAGATTGTTCTATAATGTTGTGATGTACCCTGTAATACTTTTCTATATCGTATATCAGTGAATAATTGTATATAATTGAAAAGTAGTTATTGATTGTGATATCGTCGCTGTACTATGACACAACATAAATCTGAAAGTTAATTTCCTCGCCATATTGGAAAAACCTCTATCTGCTAATTGACTCTCGTCGGCGTAACTTTTCGTGTGTATACATTCCGATTAAAAATACAACACCAACCTACTTATGTGAAAATGTATTTTCCTATTACACTGTCATAAAATCTAAATACCGAAGCAGACTTAATCCTGCTGCTGACGTGAGAGTCAAACTCTCAAATATAAAGTCAAATATTTAAAAAAACTTATATGACAATATGAAACAGAAGCATCGTTTTCATTGAATGTTCCAAAAACTTCTGATTACGTATGAAATAAATTTCATGTTAACATTGTTCGTAATTCTCTTCCACGCGTTACTTGTGGGAAGTATGAAAATTTTAAAAAGTATCACATTTTTATTAAAAAAATATATCAATATGTATTATTTTTAATTATTTTCTGAACGTACTTATTATTTATAAAAGTATATGAAAATATTTATATTACGAACATATAAAATATTAGTATCTGGGGTTCCCCACAAAATTTCTCAACTCAGAAGGGCTCTGAGTCTGAAAAATTTGGGAAACTCTGCTCAAAAAATATTTGTTCAACGAAGCCATTTTGTTGTAAGGGAGATAACTTTTAAAATCAAAACAAATAAGAGTAATTCCCCTTGAATCGTATTCCACCACCAGGGCTTTATTCGATGAGCGGGGATTATTGTGTTGACGTCATTATATGTAATATAAACTCAGAGAAATACTTTCATTTGTCTTTTTACTGTTTGAGTTTTCTAGACTCGGTTTCATATTTTATTTATTTTCTAAATATTTTTTAAATATTTTCGCTGAAATAATTTACAAAGAAAATGATGTATAGTTATATAGGCTCAAAATGCAAAGGAAATTATCAAAATAAAAATGAACCAAAAATGAATGAATTTTCATTTTCAAAAGATAAGGATTTATCCTGATGAATGGATACGTGCCTATCAAAAGGGAATATTTTGTACCAAACAAAATTTGTAAACTAATTAAATTTCTTCTATATTATTTTCTTTTATATTACGTGTAAAAAGCATTAAAACTTAATGATTAAATTAATTTCATGATTTTATAATTCATGATACATTGAAACATAATAATGAGGTGACCTCCATCGTTAAAAGATTTATTGAATTCTCTGGATGAAATTATTAAACTCATTACTTTTTAATAAAATTTTCAAAGGACTTTTTTATAATAATTTGTAATAAACATTTAAAAACAAATGTTTGAATTTTTTATTTGTAAAAAATATTTCCATAAAAAGTCGACAAATATGCATGTGTAAAGTTAAAATTTGCTTAGATTTCAAAATAAGATTTTGCCTATGTGTTTAGTATTTCTAAATGGTTTTGCCTATGTGTTTAGTATTTCTAAACGGTTTTGCCTATGTGTTTAGTATTTCTAAACGGTTTTGCCTATGTCTTTAATATTTCTAAATGGTTTTGCCTATGTGTTTAGTATTTCTTAATGGTTTTGCCGATGTGTTTAATATTTCTAAACGGTTTTGAATTTTGTTACTGAATTTTAGAACACTTACAAAACTCATTATTTTATCAATTTAATGAAATTTTTGATAAAAATGGGGACAGCATACTTTTTTTTTACTATCTTAGATTTTGACAAGCATTTTAAAATCAGCTGTAATTTCCGTTTTAATTCATTTTTTGGTATGTCAACTGCATTTTCATCCTGACGGCATAAAGCAAGAAAAATAAGCATTTGATAAGGGAACCGGTTCCACAATTAGTGTTAGCCTTAAGAAAGTAATTCTTCATGTAGATGTAATCCCTAGAATTTTACCACACTGTCTCTAATATTTATTTTTATTAACCCCCTTTAGAGAGTCACCAAAGTCCAGAAAAATTCAAGTAAAGAATTCTCCCCTTAAAAGTATTGCTGATGACATGAAACACAAACAGCAGAAGAAATTCCACAGAATTAACGAATCTAGGAGGAAAATTAAATTTTCTTGATAGAAATTCCTGGAGTATAGTTAGGCAGCAAGAGACTATTATTATATGTTACATCATCAAGTCTCCATATCCCAAAATCAGTCAATCTGTTATAATTGAACCTGATTTTGCAGTACACACGTCTGTGGTGATGTGGAAATATAAGAGAGTATGACATTTCTGATCCTTTAAGTGATACAAATACTTTATATAATAATCACGATGGATCAAAAGTATTTGCGCTTTTTTGCAGGTCTTCATTTCAAAGTTTATTTCATGAGAGGAAGATTGGAAATCCCCAAAATGAAAAGTATGAAGGAGATTTATTTCATACGAGTATCCATAGAAACAAATTAAAATTCTCACTTTTTATAGATTTTTCGTTTTTGAAAAGTTTGTAGTGAAGCTTTCAAGTTTTTAACCCTAGAACACTAACCATGGGTATATAGTACCCAACGCAAATTTTCCTATTTTTAATTACAATTTTCAGTACCTGATTTTCTTAGCTAAATAATGTTTTTCAGTTCCTGTTAATGTTAACTCAAATTACAAAGTTTGAAGTGCCTGCATGTATTTGAGCAGGTGTTTGCTTTTATGTTTACATGTAGCATTCAATTCACTTCTTTTCTTCAGTTTGTTAGGGTTATTTAAGTGTTTTAAGATAATTTTTTTCTAAAAAACATAAGTTACATCCGTCTCCCTTTCAATAGTATGGCTTAGCTTTTGCGATTATCTCTTTGCTAATGGATCGGTTCTTACAATTGCTTTTTAATCACCAAAAATACTTTGCGAGTTGTGAAGTTTTTTTTTTTTTTTTTTTTTGTATTTAATAATGTTTAGTGTCATTTGACGATGGTATAAATGCAATTTCCAGTTGTTCTCGGTGGAACCAAAGTAGTATTTAACATTGTCGTCTGAATTTTATCCTAGCTCTGTAAATTATGCATTCGATCATGCATTGGACAGGTTACGTTTTTACGGCAGTTACATTGACTTCTACTAGAATAATTATTTAGTATTTTGTTTGTGTGCTTAATATATTATGTTGTGATATATAATTACCGTATGTTTTTAGTACATCTATAGCTTACCTTAATATTATTTTTGTTGAAAATAGTTTTTACCTCTGGAGAATAGCTAAAGTGTGAATTAAATTTAGGAAATTTTTATCTCCATTAGTTTGGATATTACTATTGTAAGGCGGATTGAACCATTTGATGTTACGTTTGCATTGTTTTAACTTTTATCTTTATTGTTATTTCTTTCTACATACTTCGTGGTTGCTTTTTTAGTACTTTAGTATATTTAGTTTTATTATCATCAAATATTTCTTTGTTACTGGATTTGGTCGATAACCTAAACTGTGCAGATCTGTGTAAATTGTCAAGGGTCCTTTTATGGTGGTTGGATTTTCTGCCAACGTATCTGTATATGTATGAATCTTTAGTGTATATTTGATACAGGTCTAATGTGACGTTTAGGAAATTGATCACTTTAGCGTTAATGCTGTTGGTAATATTTCATTCGTGCACTGGCCATTTACTGGGCAGGTTACGTTTTTACGGCAGTTACATTGACTTTTAATAGAATTATTATTTAGGATTTTGTTAGTGAGCTTGCTTAATATATTATCGTTACATTGCGATATATAATTACCTTATGTTTTTAGTACAGCTATAGCTTACCTTAATATTATTTTTGCTAAAAATGCTTTTTCGTGCTGGAGAATGACTTTAATTTCATTTTGTGGTTGCATTTTTCTAGCGCTTTAGTATATTTAGTTTTATTATCGTCAAATATTTCTTTGTTACTGGATTTGGTCGATAACCTAAACTGCACTGATTTGTGTAGGTTGTCAAGGATCCTTTTATGCTGGTTGGATTTTATGTCGACGTACCTGTGGTTGTATGAATCCTTAGTGTATAAATAAAGTGATTATATATATATATATATCATACTTATTGTAAAACCCAGGTTGTGTGTGTCTGTTCGTTTATATATTGGATCGGATTTCATACATTTTTCAACAGATTTCAACAAAATATCACAGGACTACGTAAAATTACCTTGCGGTTGTTCTGACAGCGCCAAAAATTGGAAAAACAATTGTTTTTGCACGAAATCAATTTGAAAACACAATTAAGAGGCATCGCTGTCGCGAGAATGAAAGGGGGACAACTCATATCGAGTTATACTTATTATAAAACCCAGGTTGTTTGTGTGTGTCTGTGTTCGTTTACATATGGGATCGGATTTCCTACATTTTTCAACCGATTTCAACAAAACTTCCCTTTTTTTTGGCAGGTAGTGTTTCTTATTGTCTTGCACACTTTTTTCTTTATTTTTACATTATGAATGCTTTAAAAATTTCATTTACAAGACAATTGTGTATAATAAAATGCTATTCAATCGGTAGACTTATAACGATTGAAAACAATGTTTTTGTTTGAGTTTGGGCTTGACCAATTCGTAAAAAAAAAAAAAAAAACTAATTAAGACATGCGTGTCCGTCAACCTTAAACAATAATCTTTGTCAATTTTATTTTTTAGTCTTTATGATGGTCGATACTTGAGCTATCTCTTAATGTTACATCCCCGGGCTCTACTGCTAGTGTATATATATATATATATATATATGTGTGTGTATTTTGGTATAATGGACAGCGGCACAGCAAAATCCAGTCGGGTTCATTACATTCACTTACACGTAAATACCGTTGGGAAACGTATGAACCCATCTTTGTTTTCCTCTATCGGTTAAATAGTAGTGTAGACTGAGTTGTTTAGCCTTGATTGGCAACCAGTCTGGGAGAAGGATAAATCTTAATTCAAACCCAAGAAGAGAGACTTTGTGGCAAGCTATGTGCATCATTTCGCTGTATTCGGTTCTTCTGAAATGATTCTGCACAAATTTTCATCACTATAATAAAATCATATATGCAGATAGTCTGGTTGTTCAGCTGTAAGAACTGTACTGATGGACATTCATACATCAAAAATGACGGCAGACAGTAAGGAGGCCCATTATTATTATTATTATTTTACATATATTTACGATAGTGCACAAAAATCTCCGGCAACTTTAAACTATTTTAGATTTTTTTTTATAATAGCCAGCTTTTAAATGGATGTTTTGCATCTTTTTCCTCTTCTATGGATAAAACATTACCTCTAGTGGAGTCATTACCACACATAATTATCTTATTCTGCAGCTGGGGTCGTAAATGAGAAGGACTAATGTGAGAAGACCCTCAAAATGTAAATGCAAAAGTTTCTAGCTACCTCACATAAACCAAAATAGGTACAGGATTTTGAAATAAATAAATGTCTATAATTAAAATTTATTCTAGTGTGCCACTGAAGTCAGCAAACGTAGGAAATCCCATTAACTGTATTTTTTTTTTTTTACCTCCACAGATTAAACATTTTGTCGAAAGAAAGAATTGACTTTTTTTTCTGGAGTATATTAAAGGAGAAGGTGTACTCAATGAAAATCACAGATGCAACACACTTGATTGAACGCATAAAGAGTGAATGTGTTAAAATTGATGGCAATGTGGAGTTATTGCATAGAGTTCACGTGATTCTTGCAAAGCGCATCAACCTTTGCATCACAAATGATGGAAATCATATTGAAGATGTTATTTTTTTAATATTCCAATTCAATAAAATATTGTTGAAAATTTCATTTCTTGAAAAGTATGCATTTTTGGCTCTAGGGTATCCAGACTTTAGGGACACGCCCTATATAATGTTTCCTTCAATATGTTACTGTATATTTATAATACATTCTGGTGTCTCCCTTGAGCAGTCGTTTTAGTGGACATGCAAAGGCAAGCATACAAATCTTTCATCATCCTCAACCGATATTTAAATCACGGATAAGAGCTGATCAGTTTTTCGAGTCAGTGATGTCTTCCTCAAGGAGACTGTTTTGCTGAAGGTGTTCTGTGACATGGAGCTCAGAAAAATCTCACCTTCCTCCAAGTCTGATGTCAAATTGTCCTGACACAACTGGATGTTTGTGGCACTATTCAAACCATTTTTAACCAATTTTCTTGAAGTATCACTTCACATATTCTCCAAAAAAGTAGAAACTTCACCATTTTCATCATTTAACATAGGTATTTTCACTTTCCTGTTGGCCTTCTGACAAACTCGTTGATCAGAATGTATCTCCAAGATTCATCAATTATTTCAAGCTTGTCTCCTCAAATTTCATAACGTCCTTAAACTTACTTTCAATTTTTTTTTTAAATTTATTTTAAGCTGGTTTCTTAGATGGAATTCCTCACTTTAGTCTGTATTCTCAAAGAGTATGATACTGACAATCCTATACTACACCTTTGGAGAGTGACCACACCTTGGGTGGTCCAAAATGCTTACAGTGCCTTGAAACATCAACAAGATTTCTGGAATACCGTTTCTTAAAATGCCAAGTTCTCTATGGATCACTGGTACATATTTTTGGCTATCTTCATCCTGGTTTCTTTGAAAATTTTTGCCATAATTTTGAGCAATAAAAGAATGGAACATTTCAATGCAAGAATTTTCACTGGATGAGGTGGGGAGGAGTCGAAAAGCAAAGTCGGGTTGAAAAAAAAATGTTAGCATAAAAGAGAAAGCCAAAAACATACCAATGTGAGATGACTCTCAAAATGGATGTGCAAAAGTTTCTGGCTACCTCACCCAAATCAAGCAAGATACAGAATTTTGAAACGAAAGGTCTATAATGAAAATTTCAAGATGTTTTGTATGGCCTTTTTGGAGATTGAAAAAGGAAATATGTGAGACAATCAGATAACTAGGAGGGGAAATAACTACAAATAAAAATCAATGTTTCATTTACAAAAAAGCAATGGAAAAAATTCATTTACAAGCTGGCAATAGAAATTTACAATAGCTTAAAGTGACCAAAGACTTTTCAGTAGCACTGTACAAGGTAAATGCATTACTAACGATTTTACAATGGAGATTTATTGAAAACCAGAAGATATTGCTAATGGTCAGGAATTAATACAATTGTTACTGACAGAAGATAGTTATATGTATAATGTAAATTGCTAATTATTTTACTTTAAAAAGGTATTGTCAGGCAGAATAGGAAAATCAGGAATTAATGAAAACATTACTAACTAGGATTATTATACATATAAATGATTTTATTATAACATGCTGAAAATCAGAAAAAAGTAATATTAGCCATTTCCTTATAAGGAAACATCTGACATTCATTGACCAAGCAAACAGTGCTAGTTTCATTTGAAATTTATAAAATTTTCTATTAAAAATAATTTTTCCAGGAAAATAGGCTTCTTTAGTTCACTGTTTAAGGCTATTTCCAACAGTCATGATGGGGAGGGTCTTCCTTCTTCATCTTTTGCTTAAAGATGGGTGCAAAATCAACATCTTTGTTATTTTCTTGAGTTACATGGGCTATCCATTTTAATTCTTGCAGTCCACAAGGTTCAAAGAAAGATGGATCTCACTGATAACTACATACTACCGAAAAAGTACACAGACTTTTTAGAACCCCAGCTACAAAAAATGGTAATTAGGCATAGAAATAAGGACCAATGTTAATCTCTCTCTGTATTAAAGAAAACAATGCAAAACATCCATTTATTGGAAATGTCCAATAGTTTACAGGAACCGTAGATATATTTAAGTGGACTGACAGAAACAAAGAAAAATAGAAAGAAAAAAGAAATCACAACACGGACGCAACTTTCATTTATCATTCAAATTACTTTATATAAGTTTTTCTGTCAATTATTTTTTTTTTTTTTTTTTTTTTTTAAATATATTTGGATTTTTTGTTCCAATTAATTTTTTTCTTCTCTCTTGCTTATTTAAAGAAGCAACTGTACACTGCACTTTGACACAAAACTGTTCAAAGAAATTAGGGGGAGAAGAAGAAAAAAAAAAAAAAAAAAAAAAAAATGAGCTTGAAGCAGGCTATCCAGCCAACAGAAATTTAGGGGTCAATATTTGTCCCTTTGAGTGGTCAAATTAGAAAAATTTCCAGATTGCATTTTTTATCGCCACAAATTTATCACTTCATCATTAGAATTTACAGATGCTTGCATTTTTTAAAAAAAAAAAAAAAAAAAAAAAAAAAAAACTATTTTTTTTTCTTTTTCTGTTCACAAATCAAATTCACTTCAGTCAATTTTTCTAAGATATATAAATTTTTTTTTTTTTTGGATGGGAGGGGGGGGATAAAAAAAAAAAACACAAACAAAAACAAAATGACTTTTTTTGTTTATTTTTTTTAAAGAATTTTTTTTTTTTCTTTCATTCATCTCCCAACTAGATGCATGCATGCATGTATATATATCTTAGCTGACAGACGTGTCTTTATTTACAGAATTCCAAGTCTATTACTTGATTTCTAGCACCAGATGGATGATCTGGAAATTCTCAAAATTTATAAAAGAATGATTTTTTTTTTTTTTCTTTTTCAATCCCTGAAACTTTATAAATGGCAAGACAGTGAGCATGTTGTCACTATAGCATTATTACTTTTGTCAATATTTCGGCCATTCTTTGTTGAAGGAGATAAAAATCCATGAAGTGGTGGAGTCTTGTCTTTTTTCCATTTGAAAAAATACGGATGGTGAAGTGATTGAGAAATAAAGGTGACTAAAAATCCAGTGGTAGACCTGAAGATGTAATTTGATGGTGACAATTTAACACATCTGAAACAGAAAGAGATGTGGAACATCTTGCCTGAGGAGAGAGTTAGCCAAAAAGCAAAAATGTAGTTGTAGGTGAAGAGTCTCTCCTCTTTGCCCCCCCCAGAACAGAGTTGCAGGTACACACACACACAAAATCTAGTTGAGGGTCTACCTACATTTTTATCTACCTACATTGCATTTCTTGCGGTTTTTTTTTTTGGTTTTTTTTTGGCTTGCTTGAAAATAGGCAAAGGATACAGTTTCTTTTTTTAAAATCAGCTTTCCTTTTTATTTTTGGATTTTAGGGAAAATATAAATCACAAAATTAAAAAAAAATAAAATGGGAGAAGAGAAAGTGGGGAAGGAGTTGATAAGTTTTTAATTTTGAGAATGAAGAGCATTGATTATTTAAAAAAAGATTTTGTTTCAAGAAAATTTTAAGTTACACACATGCAATCATTATATTGTTTAATTTTGAAAAAAAAAAGTAAAATAATTTTTTTTCTTCTAAATTATGAAATATTTTATGATTTCTACTTTACCTGCTGTTTTATTCATGGAAGACCTTGTTTACTCTTTGATTGAAAGTTTATAAAAATTTAAGATCATTTCTGAACAGGTTTTGCTAAGAGAGAAAAAAAAAAAAAAAAAAATCTCCAAATATCTCTCAAAATAAGACCATAAAAAAACAAACAAAAACAAATGATCTTATGTCAAGAATTTAATGGAACCATTTTTTTTTTTTTTTTAAAGAGGATAAACCTGGCCCTAAAAACTGAGCCTTATTTATCCTCTAAGAATTGTTTTTTTTCCTTTGTGGAGTGTAAAATGGGGAGGTGTTGAAATTTCCAGTGTTGTCTGTCTGTGTCTTTTCCTTTCTGACTGTGTCTGCCCCAAAACCCTGAGGAAAAAAAAAAAATTCACAGCACTCTTGCCTGGTTCTGACATCGAAAAAGTTGCTGCCGTAGTTGTGTGCATCTCCTGAACATGATTGCAGACATAACCTGGATTACTTATCAAAAACCCTGGATGGGGAGCGAGGCAAACAGATATAAAATATTCTCTGGGTGCCTAGAAATGGGTAGAACAGCAAAGAAATAGAAACCTTTGTAGATCCAGCCTGGTTACAGGAGGAAAAAAAAAAAAAAAAAAAAAAACATCTACCCCACCCCTTAACATCAAATTGCTTTTATTTCTAATAAATTAAACTAATATATAAAAAAAAAAAAAAAAAAAAAAAAAAATTCTTTTTTTTTTCCTTACATTTATTGCTTCCATAACCCTGTGGGGTCATTTAGTACAATGGTCACCTGGGAATTGAAGTCTTTACGCAGCCAAATGGCCAACAGGGTTGGGAAAAATACAATCAACACTCTCCCTTATACACAGAGAAAAACTTATAACAGTGGGTACAAAATAATTTTATTTTTAAATTTAATTAATAAAGAAAAAAAATAGAAAAAAAAAAAAAAGTAATCACCTCGTCTTCCTTCTTTCTTTTATAATCAGTTAATTTTCTTTAATAATAATTATAATAATATCAATAATAATAATAATCATGGTGGTGGTAGTTTTGTAGAAGTCGTTAGATGTCATCTGTTTTTGTTAAATTTTTTTTTTTTTTTTCAATTTTTTATCGTAGTCAGTTGATGAGGTTTTGTAGTTAAATATAATTTTGATTTTGTTTCTTTTGAAAAAGAAGGAGCAGGAAAATAAATGACAGCCAGAGAGACAGAAAAAGACGAGGGTATGGGAGAGGGCGACATATCAGGAGTAAATCGTAATAAAAAATACAATCTGAATATAGATTTAAAATTGCCGTTCATTTTGTCGTTGAGTAGGGGCTGGGAATCACTTTGCTGTGGCTTGCATGTCAGTCTTCATTTTAAACCATTGCTTGGTTATTGGGTAAATGATAGCAGTAACAAAGGTTGGTGGGTGGTAGTGGGGGGGGGGGACTGACTGGTCTTCAACTGCATGTGGGTAGGGCCCATGTCTCCATCCTCCTCCTCCTCCTCACCCCCCACAATTCTTCTTCACACAACCGCTCCTCTTGACATCATAATTGCTGCTGCTGTTATTGTCGATGTTGTAATTGTCGTCGTCGTCGCCATCCTCCTCCTTTTGGTGATCTTTGTCTTCATCAGTGTTAACCTTCTCTTTTTGTCTCTTCACATCTACCTGCACATTGTGCATCTCCAGTGAAAACAACGCTTTTAAAAGTTTAAAAAAAAAAAAAGAAAAAAAAAGAAAGAAAAAAGAAAAGAGAAAACATACACAGGCAGGGGTGTCAGGCTGAGGGGAGCAAAGGAGAGAGAGTCTAGTAAGAGAGTGAAAGACAGGGTCAAGATTTGAAGGTTGGCATTAGCATCTGATAGGTGCCAAATCACCCCCACCCACCCCGATCCTCATTCCCATCACTAAACCTACCCTGGGAGTGGGGAGGAGAGTATACGGTAATGAGGTGGAAGAGAAGAAGAAGAAAGCCAAAAAAACAGCAGGTGGGAAGAAAAATTCAAGAGGAAGAGGATGCAGAGGGTGGTAAGGTATAGTAGTGTAAGTAGGTAGAGGTTTCTGGGGTTGGAGACAGCTACAGTAGAAGATTTAGAGGTCACTCTCGCCATACAACGCCGTGGAGAAGGACATGTAGTCTAGAGCACCGGCTACTGCATCGCCTCCAGTATAGGGAGCCATTCTCTGGATGCAGTACTCTGCCTGCTCAGGCGGCAACTCGTGGCGGAGAATCTGGGCAGTGATGTAATTCTGAAAAGACAGAAATTAACGTCCATTAATTTAAGTATCTGAAAACAGTTATAACTAAATAAAATTATTGATTAAAACTGATTGTGTCTGATGATTGGCATGAAACTGAATAACATCAAGTAGGGAACAACAACAATGTATACCTTTTTACTTTTTAATATATGTAAATAATTTTCACATAGAGTATATTTGTAAAGGAACAAAATGAATAAAAAGAAAAGAAGCATATTTATCCTTAGCTGATGTGTTTTGTCCTCTCAGGGACTTTTATTAAAGCAATGTAGGATCTATTTTGCTGCATGTGTTTTTATACAAGAGCAAATCTGTTTATCAATGCTTTTAAATGAGAGAACATTCATGAATGTTCATCAGGTGGCTGAAAGGTCAGTCAAAACATGTGGAGGACACAGTGACATAATTCAAAGTATTTTATATTTTTAAATGAATATTGTTGAGATAGTGCTTAGATTTTATGGTATCAGATGGACGTAAGCACTGTACATCTTCAAAAGCATGAGATAATGGATTTGATCATTTTCTTTTGATTTTTCAACATATTTGTTTGAACATGTTTGTCTGTTGGCTTGGCAAAGTGGTAATTCTTTCAGAAAAGGTAAGATTTTTATATATATATATATATATATATATATATATATATATATATATATATATATATATATTAAGAAATGGACAAAGTCCGACAATTTATTTATTAAAGATATTTTAATGTTTAACGTTCTTTTTATCTTAAATACTTGTATCTATAAAAAAAAGAACGTTAAACATAAAATGTCTTTAATATATATATATATATATATATATATATATATATATATATATATATATATATCTATCTCTGAAATCTGTTCTTTTAAATCAAGCACTGTTACTTTTTTTATTTTTTATTTCCAGCATTCAATGTGCATATATGTATGATTAAAACAAAAAGACAACAAAATATTGACAATAACAGATGATGAAAACTTAAACTTCTGAGGAATGTTGTTTAGAGGGCTCCCTGTGGAAACTATATTCTCTGAATAAACCCAAATCCCTGTTTAATCCTTTGAGATTAAACACACACAGAGAGAGGAAGTGATGGGTAAATTGTCGCAATTTTTATTTTTGTACATACACATTGTTTTTGCTTTTGTTGACTGCACAGTATAAAAGTTGTTTGGAGGCCGTGGTTGAAGCCAAAGTCAATTTTATTCAATAAATTTACTCTTTACTATTTCAAGATAAGATTATGTAATTTTGGTAAATTTAAATATGTTATTTTCATTTTTGCATAATTTAGCTGACAATTCATCCATTGCACCCTGTACATAAGTGGACACTGAAGTCAACACCCAGAGGTGACAGTCTGTTTCATGCTAAATGCAATCATAGCCTGACGATTGTGTTTTTGCATGAAACAGACTGTTGCCTCGAATGTCCACTTTTATATTTACATAATTTGCTTTATTCCTGATATTGAGCACTTTAACCCATAAATATAGTATACCTTAAAAACTACTTTTATTATATATATATATATATATATATATATATATATATATATATATCCTCACGTAAAATGAGAACAAATAGTGTATAATTCCACTGTACGTATCATTTAATTTAAAAGTGGGCTCAATACAGAGTAGAGCTAAATATTATTTATTTTTGGATATTAAAACAAAAAGATGTTAAAAATCACTACATTATTACAATCATGTTTCAACACCACAAATATCTCCTCGGGCGATGTCAAACCACTGGCGAGTGAAAGACTAATTTCAAAAGCAGAATACTTAAATAAAAAAAATAAAAAAAGGCTTGTGGGCTTTGCTGTGGCTTGACATTGCCTGAGGAGACACATTTGTGATGTTGAAACATGATTGTAATCATGTAGTGATTTAACAAATTTTGCTTTAATATTCTAAAGTAAGTAATATATGTATATGAGTGTGTGTGTGTGTGTGTGTGTTTAATACAAGGAGAATTTAACAATCAACTAGAATTGGAACTCAGCTCTTCAATTTCTAGCCATTATCCACTACACTTCCTGCACATCCAAGCTTAGAGCATCTGGTATTCTCAAGCATTCAGCCATCTAGGTATTTTGGTGATCATACGAGGACCAGCATTTCAAGGTGATATGACTATAAGCCCTTCAATGTCTGGAATCAGGATGTGGGGTGCCAGCAGTTGTTCCCTCCATTGTGGAGGTAATGTCGAACAGTGTCATGTATGTGCAGAACATTCTTCAATCCATTCTTGAAAAAAAAAGGTGACATACTAATGTCTGATACTGTTCAACATGCTCTTTTAGATTCTTCACAATTTTACCTGGACCGTATCATCACCAAATGGTATGTCTTACCTACCTCCTCTATTGGATAACAACCAATGAATTCAATTAATACACTCAGTTCCTTGTGTATTATAATCCACAAATAATTGTATTCAAGACCACCTGTACAATTGTATTCATGCAAGAGTATTGTTGGTTGCATTGGGATCATCATCCTCTCTCCCTCTTGTGGTGGTGGTAGAGATGGTTGTGTGCTACATGGGCGATCATGGCTCTCCACAACTTCCTATCCCTTCTAGTACTTAGAAACATTTGTCCTTTTGCTAAACCTCTCAAGTTAGGTGACCCATTGCTTTCCCTTTTGTCTTCAATATACCCTGTGAGTATCAAATTCTCCAAGCCCTCCTTCTAGTGTATAAGTGTCATTTTTGTTTTCATTTTCCTTAAAACTTCCTCATTGCTTACATACTCCATTCATGGTATTCTCAGCATCCTTCTGTAAAACCACATTTCTGTTGCCTCCAGTTTTCTCATCATCTATGAGATTGTCCAACATTCACTGCCAGACATAAGGATTGATATCACAATAGTAGTTCAGCAATCTTTTTGTTTCTAATGAGATTTTCCTGTTTCTTAATATTTTGCTTAGCTTTTGGAATGCTTCCTTTGCTATTTTAACATACAGCTGGATGTCAATGCAACATTCTCAATAGAATAATTTGAAACATAACTGTTACTGCCCACCCAATAGCAGTTTGGATAATATAATAGCCCTTACTGTCCATAATGCATCACTGACCAGCATATATAGTCAAGCCAACACATAATGCATGAAAACTGTGTTCCAGCATGAAATAGACTGTTGTTGTTCAGTGGTGACTTTAGTGGCCACTGAAGTCATCACTGGCTTTACATACACTATCCCTGATATTCAAAACTTTTACATAAAGATAGTGTAGCATAAATTATCATTTTTATCATAATGCATTTTGCTATTCAAGGCTTCATCAGATCTGAAATGATTGAATTGTGAAATGCATTATCAAATCTATTTTCATGAAACGTTTCCAGTTGTCAAAATTTAAAAAAATTTGTGATTTCTATATTCTAATTTTAAAATTACACTTTTTTTTTAAAGTTTTTTTTTAAAGCATACTAGATCAAACAGTAGTTTCCCCTACAAAGGGGGATGCATATTTAATCCCTGTCAGAGAAGACATTTTTCTTACTAGGATTTCTTGAATGTGTAGGCCTATAAATGCTACACTAATTACACACTAGTTTATAGTCATTACACAATAGTTAATAAATAAAAATGGGGTATCTATTTCAAATAAGAAGCATCTGCTATAACTATATATATATATATATATATATATATACAGGGTGGGGCAGAAAGGTTGCCTCGATTTTAAAGGTAAATAAAAAAGCAAACATATGAAAATAAAATCTTTGCATGTCTATGAAATATATAAAATGCCATTTATTTTCTGTTTCAAGTAATACCCCACCATGGCCTGGAGTGGAGAACAAAGTTTATCCTCCTATGATCATGTGTTTGTTTTTATTAACAACCTTTGAAATCGGGGCAAACTTTCTGCCCCACCCTGTGTGTGTGTGTGTGTGTATATATATATATATATATATATATATATATATAAAAATGTCACAATACTGATGTATCGTATGAACTGAACAAACACCCTTCACTGGCAAGAGCAGCAAGAGGAAGTTGCAAAGAAAAAAAAAAAAAAAAGAAAAAAGAAAGAAATTCTCAACCCTACCAACAACCCAAAATCTGACCAAATTACCAAACATCAAGCGAAAACTTTTTCACCCATTCCACCTCAAATATACTTTTTCAAGGTCCTATAAAATAACATGCAGAGGAATGCACCTTGCCTTAGCCCATGATATATTGGTGGTGAATTTAAATTCATAGTTTACCTTCTCAATCAAGTACCCTATCAATACTAAAAAGCCCAATTTCTCAAGTATTTTTTAACCATAGATGAAGAGAGAAGAGATGGATTAATGCAATGTGAACGCATCCTCCTCATCTGAAATTATCAATACCATTTCCTGCACTGCTGACCATGATGGGTGTACGCACGTATGCATGCCTGACACTCTTAATCTACGTAGGCATTTCTAGTGAGTTTAGTAGAAATTTCAGTAAAATTCTATCACCTTTATTGTTTCTGAAACAATAATCAGATTTTTGTTGTACTTTTCATTAATCAAATCTGAAATTCTTATGAGTCAAATTGAAAAGTGGTCATTTTGCTTGAGAAAAGAGACAACAGTAATGTCTGTTGGCTGTTTTTGTCATGTACACGGTTTTACTTGGGAAGAAATTATTAGCACAATCCCAATTAGCCTCAGGCTGAAAAGCCAGTGGAGAGACACCATAGGATTTCAAATTCTCACACACAACGTTTCTCTGCTACCTTGCACGTGGCAACTATAAACCTGAGGGTGCAGGAACTAACTAGCAGTGTTAAACATGCTCCCACCAAAAGAAAAAGGTAAAGAAGCATTTTCCCATGGCACCTGGGAAAAATTGGATCAAAGGATCAGTAAATCAACTCAATTCATATTTAAAACTATTTAACAATAACTTTTTCCTTTTATCATAGAAAAACTTAGATCTGATATTCAGCTAAAAGCATTTCCAAAGAAATAACGGCAATATTGCAAAGTCCTCATGAATGAAGACCTTGCCTTGTTTAGGATTTCTTTTTGGCTTAGCTTGATAAAGAGTACAGAGAAAAAGAGAGAAGGCAAGATGAAGAAAAAAGACCTTTAAAAATATTTCACTCAGGTTGCACAGATCACATACATTTTTGCCTTAGCTATTGAAAAAGAAAAAAAACAACATCTGCCTTGGTAGAAATACTAATAAGATTCTTCTTCACTATGTGACTCATGAAGAAAAAAAATAATGTCAAATGAAACTTTAATTTAAAGAAATGTTGAAATAGCAAGAGGGTAAAAGAAATTTACCTTGTCGCCAGCCAAGATCTTGAATGACTGCATTACTTGTTCAGCGGTGTCGGTGTCAGCTGTTTCCCTTGTCATGAAGTCTAAAAAGGCATCAAAGGACACAAAGCCTGAACCGTTGGGATCAACGATTGACATGATTCTCTGGAAGTCGACCTCACCCTGACAAATTGAAAATAAATGCATCGATTACAACTTATCATGAGAGCTTTAAAGGCATTTTGTTATAGACAAATTCAATGTCAAAATGTTCTTTTTAAACTCATATTTAGTTGTGACTTAGACAAAATTATGTTCTTTAAATTGAAATTAAAAAGTAAATATTGTTTCTTGCAAAATATTTACCAAAATTTACTTTTGAAGAATTGAAACAGCCAAAAATATTACTAAAATTACTTAAGAAAACATAGGCTTATATAGACATACAAAAACCAAATTATAGAAATTAACCTTTAGCACTCTGTATGTGACATCATTTGTTGTACAAAAAGTTTGTCCTGCCACTGAAGGTGACTGATGCCAAATAAGTGAGTGTTTGAATTTCATAGTTGTGCTGTCATATCCTTCTATGGCAACAGAAAATTACTTTGAGTGATATTAACAAGGATACTGCAATTGAGAGGCCTTGAAAAAGAATGCAGTGGAAAGGGAAGTAATATTAATAATAATAATAATACAGAGTGCTAAAAGTTAAAAGCAAAAAGATCACTGGTGATAAGGGAAGAGAAAATGTGTACCTGTTTGTCATCACGAATCTTGTAACCCAAACTAACAAGGCAAGCCTTAAATTCTTTGGGTTCAAGTCGCCTTGTGCGTCCCTTGTCAAAGTGATTAAAGGACATACGGAACTCATTCATCTGGTCTTCACTAATGCCCTTAGAATCTCTTGTGAGAATCTGAAAACAAAAAAAAAAAATTATTTTATTTTTTATTTAAGATATTACATTTTTTGTCAAACATACAAGACAATCATTTTTCAAATCTGACACAAGTAGCCAAAGCATTTGCTATATATATGATAAAAAAATATAGTCAACCTTTATTTTGAATTTTTGATAAAATTGATCTCTGGGTCAAATCCATTGCATAGAAATTATGTGAGCTGTAATATTTGCAGGAAGAACTTAGGGAGTTGTTATCAATCTACTTTACAAATTATTAAAAGACAAGTTTTTATTATATTCTAAAACTGCAAAATTGAAATATTATTGTGATTTAAGAGTAATTCATATTTCTACTGTCTTCTATGTGCTATCTCTTTAGGATGTTGGTGATCATGGTGCTCCACAATTTCCTGTTCTTTGTAGCTCTTAATTAATTTTGTCATCTCTCCTAAACCCTGTTCTTCTATACATTTAATCAAGCTCACTAGATAGGTTGTGTCCCTGTTCTGCCATCCATTTACTCATGCTCATTAGATAGGTTATGCATAGCTTTTCTATGTTCCTCTTGCTTTCAATCTGTCCTATGAGTATCAAATTTTCCAAACCCTCTTTCCTCATTATGTGCCCTAAAAATTTCAACTGTCACTTTTTGATAAGTATTAAAAAAAAAAAAAAAAAAAAAAATCTGAGTTTCTAGGATGAGGAGCTATTATTATTTACATTTGGACTAATATCCTTATCTTGGTTTTTATTGTCAAAACTTTTCAGCTGTTGTGACCTCAGGCCTTAATTCCCCAAAGGTTATACACCTGATGAAGGCTGGAGAGTACAACAGCTGAAACATTATAACAATAAAGATGAAACCATTAATCTGAATGTAAATAATATGAACAAAAGAAAAATAATTAATGTTAGAAATGTATGCTTTTTTTTGTGGTGTATTATGTCATGTGACTACAAATCTAATTTGCTTTACCCTGATATTGTTTGAGTAGAAAATTGAAACAAAGACAAATGAAAGTCTATTTGAATAGCAAAAAGTCCAGATTGGAGAGCAATAGTTTGTGTGCCGCTCTCCAGGGCTGTGGAGTCTGAACACAAATCTTTTGACTCCGAGTTCTCTATTTTTGACACCTTCAATTCCAACTCCACTTTATGTAATTAAGTGATTATGGCTTACAAATCTCAAAGCCTGTGCATATGTTTCTAACTTAAGTAGGACTATATCATTATAACTAGTTTATATCAAAGAATAAAGACATTGTGGCTTTTATATCATACCTATTCATTCTTCAATATTTTCTAACAATTGTCTTAATGTAAGACTTCTTACATATATGTGTGTGTGTGTGTGTGTGTATCTTTGCAAATAAGAACTAAGTCCAGAACAAAAATAAAATTACTTTATAATAGTTGAAATATAATCTTTTACAGAATGTAAAAAAATATAACAAAAATAAAAATTCTATGATGTAAGATTTTTTTTTTGTCATATATAGTTTTGCAAATACAAAATAACTACAAAAAATAAAACAACTTTAAAAAAGAAGTTAAGATGAATTTCTGTAAAGGATATGGTGAATATACAGTAGAAGAAATAATAAAAATTCTTTAATGTAAGACTTTTTACACAAAGTGTAATATTCAACTAGAGCTGGGGTCGCTATAGTTTTGCTGACTTCAGTGACCCTTTAATTGCTTCTGACTCCAACTCCATGAGCCTGATGCTCTCTTATACTACTGACAGAAATAAGAGCTCCAAATATAACGCCTTGCGCCATACTGGGTTTTGTAAACAGTCTCAATTCCTACATACTATGAGGTTTAACAAAGAGGTAAGCAAGCAACTGATAGTAAGTTTGTTAATCACATTGTGAAACCTTGTCCCAGATTTGACTGAAACCAAGCAATTCACAAAGAGAATTAGTGAATGGGATCTAAATTTTTGGAAAATGGGTTGTATCTTTTAATTTTTTTGCTTAATAGACATAAACAAGTTCTGTGAATTTAATTTTATTTAATGGTTTCCTGTAACTCTTTTAATCCTATCACTAGAGAGATTGTTTTGATTTTTTTTTAAAATTATATATGAAAAATGAAAGCAAAGACAGAAAAAAAAAAAGTGTACCTGGTTCTCAACTTCATTGATATTTCTAGCAATGGCAGTCAACAACTGCTCCCATCCCACACGCAAAGTCTGCAAAGAAAAAACAAAAAGCAAATTTTAATTTTTCTTTAATTGATACCAGATATTGGTAGAAAGGATTAAAAATTGTCATCATCACTAAACTCCTGTGCCATAACTTTTACCATACAGATAAGAATAATAAGCATCAAATCAAACCAAAGTTAATGTCAAGTGGCCACAACTTTGTCTATTCAAGTGAAAGACTTCAGCAAATTCCATCTTCAATCTGACACAATAAGATCTTAAGCAAATGAAAGCAATTCCATCAAAAGTGCATGCAAACAAAAGGAAACAGAGATTACACCCACTCATCAGCAGTTGTGCTAGTAAAATTGAATTCAATTCAATTTTACTAACAAACCCACCACTGACAAATGTAATCTCTGCAAAAACTTGGTGGTGGTGGTTGGGGAATATTTAATTTTAGTCGGTACAAATAATTAATTTTTTTTTTGGAAAATTCAAAATGTTATATGTTACACACACACAATATATATATATATATATATATATATATATATATATATATAGGTAGGTTGGTGATTGCCAAAAAGTTTTTGGTTCAATCCAGAAATCTTTGTCAAAAAAATTATAAAATCCAATGCTTGGTCAGATTTTGGGAAAAGGATTGGGCAGAGAACTTTTCAGCTCTCACTCATTATCAACCTTGAAAGGCTACAGAATTATTGACACTGAACCACCCTTGCATATATATGTTGTGTTGGTCTGTAGATCGACAATTATTAACTGAATGTTCAATCCCTATGATCTATGCAAAAGTCTTAAGTGAATCAATAAGGAAGGGAATCATGGTATATAAAAAAAAAAAATCATGCAAAGTGCTTATTGAGAAACCAATGTGCCGTGTGTGTGAAGATGAGAGTGGCAAATTTATTTATTGACAATTTGTCTCATTTCTGTTTCAAATACAATTACATAAACACGTGCATGTATATGTGTGTGTATATATCATAAGTTTAATATTCGGGTTTAATTTTATAGAACTTCCTTTTAAGACAAATAACTTCCATAACCCCCGCCCCGACACCTGCCTCGTGTCTTTCCTCTAACTTCTTAAACACAGTTAAATTCTATTTGATGTCTCCCTCCCACGCACACCTAAGTGTATAGACACAAACGCAGTCCACAATGAATTGATAAGACAGACAACCAATATCTTTGTCTACCAAAATAGGCTATTCCCTATATGAGGTAATTTGGGATTTTATTGTTCTATATATATATATATATATATGAATGATAGATAAGATAGATAAAATGGCTATTGTCCAGTTAGATGAGTAAGACCTTTGCTGACAAGCAATGCCTGTACTGAGATTATTGTTATGAATGGCTTGCACAACATAATGACGACTCATACCAACCAATGCTAAGAATCTCAGAAACAAGCAGATGTGAGATCAAGATTAGCAATGAGATTGGTGCTATAAAGTTTGCATTCTGCTAGACCTGTTGCCAAGCAAGATTGAATAGCTCAGTTTGCTCTATTTAACCCATAGCTGAGGGGAAAGAAGAGAATGAATGGTTTCATACATTTCCCAAGAGTACTTGCATATGTAAAGGATTGTAACAAACTCGACGGATTTCAATTTGGCTCTCTGGCAATTTCTCATTTTGAACCACTATCCATTATGCTACTTGCACAAACACACACAATATATATATATATATATATATATATATATTAGTGATGTACCTACGATTCCGTTAGTCATAGAGGCACATGGCTAAAAAGCCCCCTCCCCCCCAATAATTAATCCTAAATCCTAGGCCGAAAGAGAAATAAATATAAATAAAAATAAATAAAATTCAATGTTTTCAACATGCAAGCGAATGTGTTCTATGATCAGCCTTCCTTTTCTTTTCTCTTCCGTTTCTTTCCATTTTTCCTTATATTCCACCCTCATACCAAGGACCTGTGAACTAACCCGAGAATGACCTGGTTCCAAAATGATGTGGCCATCAGGTGATTGACCACGAGTTAACTCCAGGCACTATCAGACTGCCCTGCTGCAATCTCATGATCAGACCCTATTGAAGGTTGCTTGGATCTTTGGCCATCATGCAAACACACTGTGATTTGCACCCCATCCTCTTGCGTACCCGGTCAAGGACAAGGACTCCAATTCTTAATGGACCGCCCACTGGAATAAAGAAAACAGCCAAGTCTGTTGACTACAAAATTAAAAGTTAACTATATACTAAACTGAATTGACCAATGAACACCTGTACACATTACTGAGGATTCCAGGCCATTCTGAAAGAAAAGACTCCAGGAAAACACCCAAAAATTTGTTTTTGCATAATGGCTCTTGCTTTGGCAAATTAGAACTGTGTGGAGATATCAACCCAACAGATTCATCGACAGATAAGTTGATTTCTTGGCTTGATCTTGTTATATGTATGTGTTTGCTTGTACCTTCTGTTTTTTTTATGATCCTTTTCCCTTCATTTGTTTTTATATTTGTAAATAAATGTTTCCTTTTGAAATCCTTTGTCTTGTGTCTGTTTTTCACTGACTCCCTTGTGTCGCTTTCAGCCCTGAGTGAACACTGAGAAAGGAACCCACCATTTCTGCATTTTTTTTGAACATGTGGTTCACTTATATGCTACAAGTTCATATATATATATATATATATATAAATAAAAACATACGTACACACACTTTTTATTGAACATGAACTTAAAAAGTAGAAATTTAACTTTACTAACAATTATAAATGATAAGAGTTAAATCATTTCTGATTTTCATCTGAAAGTCATTTTTTGAAATGGTTCTAGGAGGTGGGTGAAAAAGTTAGCCTGAAGCTCTGGCACAAGTGCTCTAGGAAAAAGAGTGAATCTACACTTCTTGCTCTGAAATGAGATTGACTGATTCATTCATTTTCTACAGCTTATCTATCTTTTTCAGGTTATTTAAAGTCTTACTATTTAACCCATAGCTGGAGGAAAGGGAGAAGAGGTAGATTCATACGCTTTCCCAAGAGTATTTGGGCATAAGTGAATATAACAAACCCAAATAGAATTGGAACTTGGCTTTCTCATTAATAATTGAAAGCCATTATCCATTACACCTCCTGCACATCTAAGTTTACAGCATTTGGTATACCCAAGCGGTTAGTCATCTAGATACTGACCAGGCTTGATATTGCTTAACTCCAATAAAAAAGAAAACAAGTTAAACAAAGATACTTACTTCCATGGTGTATTGAGTATACCTGTTTTCAAAGATCATAGCCTCCTGGACAAGCTGGAAAAACAAATTGTAATCATAATTTTAAAATAATGTAGAGAAAAATAATAGAGGTAAATAGAGAAAGAATATCCAGACTAGGGATTATTATTATTGTTGTTGTTGTAAAGAGGGTCAAGAGGCAGGTAAAAGTGGTTCTTACCTGGTGGTATTTCTCCAAATCATCCATGTTTGGTCTGTATGCAGCTACAGCTTTGTCATATTGCTGGAGTTTGATGAGCTGATCTTCCAGAGAAGTTTTCGTCTGAACGCAGATGGCGGCCACGGAGTCAAGTTGAACTTCAATCCATTGTCCAACTTCGTTAGCCTTTGCAGCAAATTGCTGACGCAGACGTTCGTTGTTGATCTGTTTCTGCTCTTCCTGCTGGAGGACTTGTTGCCTCTGGGGGACCAGGGCTTTCACTTCAGACCACTTGTGGGTTAAGTGCTGTTAAGCACAATCAGAAACAGATCATTAGAAAATTATTACACAATTGAAAAATATACATTTTAAACTGTACAAATATTTTATCATTTGGAAGATTATTTGAAAAGGTTGTATTCACTTTTTGACTTGGAGATTTTATAAAATTCATTTTCAGGAAGTAAATTTGGGAAGAGACTTAAGGTAACGATGATGATAACAATAAAGGTTTCAATGCCGATAAGATTTTGAATGAATTAATTTTTAATTTATTGCACATATTTTAATACTTGCTTTATTCAAGACTAGCATAGAAGCCACTCTTTAGGTGGACTTTAGGCCTTTTACTTTCAGTGCCCTATGTAGGTAAAAGAATTTAGAACTAATAAAATTATTTTATATTTAATGTAATTTGGCATAATCTTTCTTTGTATATACAACCAATCTCTGTAGTTTCTTTACATTTATTTTGTGTGTAATTTTTCTTTTAAAAATCACCTTTCTTTATGCTCCCTTCACAAAGTCACTCTTAAAGAAATTAAGGAACTTGAACTATGTAATATTTCAAATACATCACAGTACGCATGCTAGAAAAACAAAAAACCATGAGCAACATACTGTAACCTGCTTAAGTTTTAATTATGTTTTAATTAGAAGATATCAATTACAATTGTGGTGAAAAGTGAAATTAAAGTTAAACCTTTAGTAAAGAATTTTTTTGAATGTTTCACTGTTCGATATTTAAATTTAACTTTAAATGAGTTATTTATGTAATTTTTGATTACGTGTAACTGCACTAGTTACTACCTGTTACTTCAGGTCGTTTATGATTCGAGATCAAAAAATGGACAAACAACTGTACACTGTGCTTTATTTATATAGATTTTAATAAAGAAAGAAAAACATCTTAGACATGATGAGCATTAAAATAGCAAAATCCATTCATGAGAAAATTATTTATTTGAAGCTTTTAAAAATCATTTCGGCACACAAATATTCCATACTGATTAAGTTTTCTAGGAACACTGATTAAATTAAGGTAACATCAAAATTTTGATTGTAAATTTTATGTATTTAGAGATTCTTGATAAAATCCAAGGAAGAATATGCAATGTAATCAGACTTGAGTAAATTTCATACCCACCCTAACATAGCTTCCCTTTACCTTTTCTATAAATATTTTCATGGTAATTGTTTTGATGAGCTCTCCTCTTTGTTAAGTGCTGTACTAGATTGGTGATAAGGTTAAATGGCTAGTTTAATCAAATTCTATGCTAATAGATTTTTTTCTCACAGTTCTTGCTTGTGGAACTCTACTTGCCCTTTTGTTTTTTTTAGCCAATTTTGATCTTTAAAAGTTGGAATGCAATTTCAGTCTTATATCTCTTTAATTCCTGTTCTTGTACTTACCTCTTTCCTTAATACGTTTTTTTTTTCTTAGATTTTTTCAAACTTTATAACCTTTTGCATCTTACTGACTTTATTTTTTTTTTATATTAAAAAAAAAAAAAATTATACGGTGTAAAAACTATTTTTTATGAGACTCACAGACACGAGTAGGGCGGTGTAAGGATTCTCAGGAACACCAATTCCAATCTCTGCAGCAAGTCGGTTGGCCTCGTTCTCCAAGGAGACAATAGTATTCATTTCTTTGTCAGCTTCACCCAGAGTTTCCTTGAACTGCTCATGAGCATGGATGAGATCCTGATACAGAAACAATTTTAAAAAATTGTATTTGGCATCAATTGTCAAAAAATAGATTTTTAAGAAGGCTGAAGTTATCCATTCAAGGTTATTAAAAAAAAAAAAAAAAAAAAAAAACAGCTAAAATATGGAAGTGTTGTAAATCCATAGTATGGAATAAAGGAATACTGACAGATTCTAAATCTTGTCTTCTTTCCCAGACTCCTAAACCAAAACACTGGAAAAAATTAAAATGCTAAAACATTTTATTTTTTATTTTCCCATCAAAATCAAAAGAGAAAGAAGAATTCAAGCTGGCCTATATATATAATTATGTTATATGCCTGCTGATACCATGTAACCCAATATTACTTAACAACCATCCTGGGTATGACAAACTACATCTGGCAGCAAGACCTCTGATTGGGAGGTTTTGTGTAGTGTGGTACCACCTCTTAATAGCAGTTATTCCCAGGTCCAATCTGACCTGGGGTGGTAGCACCTGCTAGGGCCTCAGTTATGGGCAAATAGTTAACCTCCAAACTGGAGTCAAAACACTATGAAAGTATATAAAGAATTATAGTAAAAATACCAGCAATACAATTTTGTAAAAGAAATTAATAATGCTTCCAAGAAAATTAAATTTCAGCATTAAATGACCAATAAGGAGTCAATATGCCACTAAAACTAACTACTTGCCAAATGATCAGGTCATCAGCGCCTAAACCGGATCTCCCACAAAATTTTTCTTGTAAGCAGGGTGGCTAGACACACAGAAGGATTAAAAACAAAACCCGACAAAGGAACCATCTTGGAAGGTCAAGAGATTTCCTCCTTGTAGAATTTTGAATTCAAAATTCTTTTCAAGAAGGAAATTTCTTTTTTTTTTAAAGAAAAAGAATTCTTATTCTCTCCTGCATTTCTGAGCAATAATTTTTATACTATTTTACTATGAATGTAGTAATGTCTGAAAGCGCTACAAAGTAGCGACCCATTTCATGGAGTCAAAGTTCATATATTTGTAATATTTAGGATATAACAGATAATTATTTCACTATTGGTAAATTGCAGAAAGATCAGACCTTAAATAGTTTACTCACTTTTTAAGTCTCAGAAAAAGTTACCTAGAGATGGTAGGGATTTGTAGTGCCCCCAAAAAAGAAAAGTTAAGACAACTTCTGATTGATTAAGCAGAGTTACTTACCCTGATTTCTTCTGTCGTGTGAACAATGAACATGTCCATTAGATCTTCTTTAGCGCCATCCATCCAGTTGTTGAAAGGCTGAAAAAAAAAAAAAAAAAAAATTGAGAAATTCATTTTATGTCACTTTCATCAAAGCTGCTCGAAAATGTTATCCATATGAAAGTAGATGAAACACAAAGCTAGAATTTATTAAATTTCTGTAACAGTTTCAAAAATATTTTATGCTATTTGAATCATATATACTTCTCAGGTATCTATGAAAGTGGAGGCGGGGGAGACAAAAATGTTTAGAAATGAATGTAGAAGTATTGCTATTATACATACTAGTAATTTTGAATTTTACTTAAACCAGGTTAAATTATTTTTTTATTTTTTTTAGACTAATATGAAATGCAAAGTAAGTAGGTCTGATTAAAAATATATCAGAAACAAAGTGCATCAGTACCAAAAAATGTTTAGAAATGCAAAGGTTTGTCAATTTACAGTTGAAATTTTCTAGATGCAAAAAGTTCTATTTAAATGCTGAACTTTCTTCAATCGTTAACTTTGATCTTCAAAAATTTAAATGCAATATCAATCGTTATTGACCGTCTCCTTGATTCCTCTTTTATTGTACTCACTCCTTAATAACATTTCTCTTTTTCTTATTCTTTCACAAACAGTAACCACTTTGTGTCTTAGTGGCTTTACTGCTTTGCTTGGGATTAAACAATTAAAAAGATAAAAGTTATATGGTCACATAAATGTATCAGAGTGATGGCTTTTGTAAAATGAACCCGAGGATCCCAGTGAAAAAGGTGTAATGACAACATAATCAAATGGACAACTCTATTTTGGCTCCTTAGGACAAGCTACCCAAGACTGTGAACTCGGGAATGAATTGTGTCATGTGAATGTACATTCCGCTATACGAGGGGGGGGGTGGAGTGAGTGTTCAATGTTGAATGTACAATTGCTGGAATACACATGAACATACAAATTTTTAAATTTCTACTCTGTTGGCTAACAGAAACCACGTCACTTGAGGACTTTCAAGAGCAGCAGCAACAGCTAAAATTGATATCACATGTAATTAATAACATAATCAAGATGTTAACATTCCAAACTACTTAAAACAAAAGATTATGAAGGAAGCCTCCATCAATACAGGGAAAAAAAATTAACGAATTTGAGAAACTTATTTTCTTGAAAACTGTTTTATGAAATAAGAGACAATGCTACTGGCTGCTTAGTCAATGAATGTCAAGTTGTTTTCATGATAATGATAATATTAACTGTTTCCTTATAAGGTAACAGCTAATATTACCATTGAGGTATCATAGTATTACACTGAAAGTATGTCAATAAAAAAAAAACAAAAATAACGGTTAAAACCATGTTCAGTATTTTTTTTTTTTTTTTTAGTTTTCTTGGAAGAGACTTCAAATAGACAGAAAAAGAATTACATTTGGACATCTCAAAAGTAAAGTCAATTCAAAACCTTATTTGTAAACTCAAGCTGAATTCTTTTTTTTTTTTTTAAATATTAAAAAATTGCAATATCTTTTCATCCATTTCCTGATGACAGTATAATCAAGACATGAAGAAAATTTTCTTTTTATTTCTTGCAACTTTTTAAGCTGCTAATCCAGATTTAATATATAAGGGGGTCACAGAAACCGTAATTAAAAGGCTAATTATTTCAGGTTTTCAAAATGGGAGTCACCATTTCTTTTCTAATTTCATTACTTTTCCTTTTTTAACTTGTAAAATATTAGACTTAAAAAAAGAAAATTAATTTTTTTTTTGTCATAAAGGGAGCAAGCATTTTTATTAAGAAATAAAATTGATGAAAGGCAGCAGTGGCAGTTATTTGTTAATTAATGAGTGATGAGTCAATGTGACATTGAGAATGATTTTATAGTTGACTGATTTTATAAATGCTTGATTTATAAGGAAGCAAAGATGTTAGCTTGTGAACCTTGTTTGAAAAAAGGTCAGTGAAGAAGAAGACAAAGAAAACAATAGGAAAAGAAGTCAAATTCCTTTTCTTGTGAATCAAAATGGAAGATGGGAGAAATACCAGGAGGTGGTGGAAAAAGGAAAAGTGGTTTTACAGAAAAAAAAAAAAAGAAAAAAAGAGTACTAGAAAATGGAAGTATTGTTAATAATGAAAAGTGAAGAAAGGCAAACTGAAAAATAGGGGCTAAGAAAAAGTTTGAATTGAAAAGTTTTGTTTCTTTTTCAACAAGATTTAAAATTCCCAAATACCACTGTCTTAAGCAACAAGACCATTTTTCTCTACCCACAAAATCATTTAGAATTAATGGAAACTGTTTATTTACCACCCCCACCCTAATGTAAAATGAAAAAGGAAAGTAAAATCAAAGGAAAGTGAAACAAAGTTAATTGAGAAAAAGATAAAAAGTAAGAATACAGAAAACCAAGAACAAGTTGAAAGGAAAAAAAAAATAGAGACAAGGCAACAGGAAAATAGAAAGTTGTTTCTTTTAATAATGATGGAGAATTGAAAGTGAAATGAAAACAAATTCCATTTTATTAAACAGGAGCTGGATTACAATCTATTATTAAACTTTCCACATATTTTAACAAATGAAAGGACAAAGGTCATACTCACAGCAGCCCTCTTAGCAAACTCCAAGTGGAGCTGATCTATCCTCTCCAAGACTCTTTCAGCTTGCTTTAATAAAAAGAAAAGAAATATTAACAGGATTTCATTTAAACATTAGAGAAAACAACACCAATAAATCTGAAATTTACTCAATTACTTTACATACTTTAGTCTGATGGTTGGATCAAAAACCTTGTCTATACTTGCATCTATTTCTTTTTAACCAGTGCTGAAGATTGTATTTAAGCATGAAACAAACTATCGCCATAGTTGATATCAGTGTCCACACTTATATTTACAGATGCTCTATACCGGATATTCAACACTTTTACCTTACAAATATAACACATCTTAAAATTTTATATAATATAGCAGGTAGTACTGAGTTACTATATAAGCTGTTTAGTCACTTATCACATAATCCAATAGTACTGGTCAGGTTTTCAGCAACTAAACTAGTTTCTCCACCAGACTTTTCTAGTGAGAAGAATGGTTAGAAAGCGAACAGGATTAAAAACAAGACCTATCAAATTGTGGATAAACACATTCATGGGATCAATGCATATCTAGCACATGGGATGTAGAAATATGCTTGAATTGTGTTCAGGTGCACAGTAAGCTCCTTGGGAGTGCTCAATCCTTTTGCCTTCATTAAAATGGGGAACTGATGTTACATCTACAGCTTGACAGCATCAAGTGATGTTCTTGCTTAGAGACTGGGATTGTCCCAGTGCAACGTCTTTCTCTACTTTAAAAATTTAATGCACATGCATTGCTTGATATCATAAATCACTACTGAGTTGGAACCCATCACACACAACTTTTCCATCATTTTCAATGTATGAGGTTCAAGCAGTTCAGTTCTTAGAACCACAACAGCCAGACTACCTGAACATATCATTTGATTATAATGGTGAAGGCTTGTGCGGAACCAACCACACTTTTTGGAAGAGCTGAATACAGAGAACTGGTGCGGTATGCCACAAGGTCCCAAAACGAGCCTCTGAAGATTTTAAATTAAGAATTGTCCTTCTAGACCATTCATCACCCAAAGTTATAGTCTGTCCTGCTATTTATCCATAGCTGGGAGTGGGGAGAGGAGATGGATTCACACCTTTCCCAAGGGTATTCACACGTAAGTGAATATAATGAACTTGACTGGAATTCAAACTCAGCTCTCTGATTCATCAATCCCAGTCGCTATCCCTTACTACACCATGCATATATATCTCATCACAACACATTCCCCAAAATATAGCTGGCATCAAATTTTAGTGTGGAAACCTTTTTAGTCAGGTTAAGAACTTTTCAACAACCCTTCACATATAAACAAATTAAACTTGATTGTCTGAAACAAATCATTGAATATTAAAGTATTTAATCAATAAAAAAATTATATTTTTAATATTTAAAGTTATGTTTTTAATAATATTTCTAATTTATGAAGAAAAATTGCTTTCAAATTTCAAATATTTTTCATAAATTGTACATTTCTTATTTACATTGTTTGGACTGTTGTTCTCATCTTTATTCACAATGTTTTGGCCATTGTATGCTCTGGCCATCATCAGGTGATTGGAATTTCTGAACAATGTAAATAATTACAATACCTCAACTCAGAAATAGACAAATGTGCATTTCTTGTAGTTCTTATTAAAAAAAAATTAAGATCACTACAAACCAAAATAGATGATTTACTCTAAAGTTTAAATTTATTATTTAATATGTCTGTGACAACTGTTGCTACAGGATAGATGAAGAGTGGACTAAATTTTTCACATTTCAAAAACAGATTTTCTAAAAACAAACAACTATGTGGGTCATGTAACAAATAACATCGTTTCCATGTTTACCTCTTTATATGAAGGGTGGCTATTCACTTGAAAGTTATACAAATCTTCCGGTAAGAACTTACCTCTAATTCTTGTCTTCTCTTCTGGGTAAGTGTTCCTAAGATATCCCAATTATCACAAATGAGCTGGAAAGAAAGAAAAAAAATAAATCTAAATTTAAACAGTGATTACACAAAGAAAACAATTTGATACACAAACATCAATTTGGGTTATGAAACAAAAAAAAAATTCATATCTGGAATTTAAATTCTTGAGACAGGGCATCAATTCCCACAAAGGACAGTAAAAATATTGAAAGCATTATAGAAGAGGAACAAACATAGCAAAAAAAAAAAAAAAATTTACACCATTCAAGTTCTATTCTTTATAGGAAAGAGAAATTTTATCCTTTCAACAAAATGACTATTGCAATTATCTTCTTCAAGATGGTAAGTTTGGTGATAGTTCTGAGTATATTGTTAAGCTTGGAACCCCAAGATCAAAATTTAGTTTTTTTTTTTTTTTTTTTTTTTTTAATTCATTTCACCCCAAGCAAGGTGAGAATGCCATTAGTATGCAGGGGCTTTACAGGGAGTGAAATTGAGAGAAAAGACTGAGCATAACTACAGAACTGTCATAATAAGAAAAATAGTAAGGAAACAGCAAGTAGATGACAGAAGTGCATCTCATCCTGATGCACTAGATGAACTCTCTTCAAGAGATAAGTTTAGGATAAAATCCTTTATTCCATGCTTGGGATTTTCCAAAACTAAAGCTTATATAAATATACTTGTGGTCACCTTTGACTCAAGAGAGATTAAACAGAAAATGATCTTGTAAAGATAGGTGTAGAAAGTGCCATGAAAAAGAATTGCTGATCTAAAGAGGCTAGAAAATGTTTTTAACTTGAATATTGTAACAAACTTGTTAGGTGACATTTTCAGTTTTTCTCCTTGTGAAAATTTTAAAAATTATCCTTGTAAGGGCACCAAAGTTCAGCTTGCCCAGGGTGCCAGCAACCCTAGGGCCATCACTGCATTCCGGTACTAACCAGGCTCAACATTGCTTAACTTCAGAGAGTGTAATAGTGATGAGAGGTTTAAAGCTAGCAAGGGATGATTTTATAAAGTGCTTTCACTTTGCAAAGTAAGATATATTTACTACTTGAAATCTTTGAAACAAAAATTTTAAATGAACATTTAATTCATAAACTGGCTTGTTATAGTTAAGGAAAGTTTTACAAATAGATGCCAACTTGTCAAGGACATCAAGAGCTTCTCTATAATTGATGGAAAAGTGGAGGAGATTTTTCAGGCTGCTATGGAAATTGGTGGAGAAAGCTTCCCTGACATGACTGAAGAAGCCTTCAAACAATATATTAAAGGCACCAACAAATCCTTACTGATCAAGAAATACCTAGAAGGCACCTTGTGAAATAATGATAATGCTCCGTTTGGTAAAAATTTAGCCCTTTGATGATGAGAGTGGAGTGACATCTCCAAAGTACAAGCCTGACTGAGGATATATGGATATTGTGTGATACCCAAATTACATGCAGCGCTGCATTCTCAGGAGTACCAACAAGATACAAAGGAATACCGAAGACTTGGAAGAACAGCTAAAATTATAGAGAGAAGAGGAAGATAAGTTGTTGAAGTAGTGGCCTAGCTGTCAGTGTGGGCTCTGGAGAAGTTTACAGCAGCTTGGGCACTGATGAAATTAAAAAAACATAATTAAAATCTATCAGTTACAAAGCAGATTATTTGAAAATGATTAACTCTTCTGACAATATTTTGTCATGATTGATTGAACCATTTTTTACATCTTATCAACCCTTTGCAGGTTATTTAAAGCCATAAAATATTTTTTAGTCTTTTTTTTTTTGAGTAATGATTAACCCATAGCTAGGGGAAGGTAAATTCATACTTTTTCCATATTTGCACAAAAGTGAATATAGCAAACCCAATTGGATGGATGGATGTTGGATTTAACGGCATGTCAACTCCTATTTGGGTCAATTTATGCCGAAGCCTTATTAATTTATGAATTTAAGTTGGTTATTTTGTATAAAAAAGATGAAAGGTTGTTGGGTTTCATAATTTTCTGTATTTTTGGGATTGCTTTTTGTGACCGTTTTGATTGTGTATTTTACTGTTTACATTCATAGATGCATATATATGTCTATAAGCATATATATATATATATAAACACTATTTATATTTTATTGAGGATTTTTATTTCCTTGAGAAAACTGTATATTTTTTTCTGTGTCTGTATTTTTTGAATATTTCTTTTTTAAATCTTTTCCATTGAGATATTTCTGTCTTATTCTAGTTATGATTTTGCATTCTGATAGAATATGTCTTATTGTGATTAGGCTTCCACATTTACATTTTGGTGGATTTGTCTTTTTTTAATATGTGAGAATGAGTTAAATATGTGTGTCCTATATGTGTTCTGGTTATGACAACTTGTTTTTCCGAGTATTTCAAGATCATTTCCCCATTTTCCTACTTTAGGTTTAATTTGAAATAATTTATTTCGGTTTGGTTTTTCCATAGATTTTGCCATTTGTTTCTTATGTATTTATATATTTTAGATTTTAAGTCTGTATATGGAATTTGAAGATTTTCGTCAATTGTCATTTTTAAAGATGATTTAGCAGCATTATCTGCCTTATCTCCTCCTTGGATGCCAACATGGCTAGGAATCCAGCAGAAGATGATATTTTTGCTTTTTCCATTGAATGAAGTTTATATAGAAGACTTTGTATTAATGGATTTTCCAGTCTTTTCCCTTTTAGGGAGGTTAATACCGATAATGAATCTGAGAAAATAATATAGTTTTCTCCTTTGTTTTTTGATATGAAATTCAGTGCTAGTTTTATTGCGTAGGCTTCTGCACTGAAAATTGATGCTTCATTTGGCAAGCGGCAAACCCAATTGGAACTAAGCTCTCCAATTAACAATCCCAAGCCATTACCCATTACCCCACCCTCACACCCAAGCTTACAGCACCTGATATTCCCATCTAGGCATTGACTAGGCTCGACATTGCTTAACTTCGGTGATCATACAGGACCCAGTGTTTCAACATGATATGGTCATAAGCCCATATTTTTCATATTTAAATCATTTTAATTTAATAAATGTACCAATCACTGTTTTTACCAAGGGAAAAGTCATGTCCCTCTTATAATTAGTTATTTTATTTTCATTTTGAATTTTATTCTTCAGATTACAAACCTGGCATCTGTTGTTAACGGAGGCCACATCATGGTAATTTAAGGCGCTGAAAAGAAAAAGAGAAATAAGGTTGATAAGTTTCATTAAATGCAAGATTTCTAACAAATGAAACATTCACCACAAGCCAAAGTATTTTTTTTAAATTAAGCTCCATATTGGTTAAGAAATTCATTGAAGTTCAGAGTTTTGATATAAATGTAAAACTGCCTACAATGAGAACATGAAAACAAATTTCATAAAACAATCCTACACAGCTATTAATTTGTAGATTTTCTTTGCTTTCTAATCAATGTTTAAAATTAGAAACAGAGCAATACAAGAGAAAATTTAACCCTTTTCTTGGGGATCCAATAGTGATTTGTCTGACAATACAAAATACTGTATGAAATTGAACTAAATAAAAAGTCATCTTAAATTTTTATAACCATTATTTTTTTTATTTTTTTTTAAAATCAAATTCATCCCAAGCAAGGCAGTAAAGCCACTAAGACACAAAGGGGGTTACCGAGTGTGAAAGAATTAGAAAAATAGAAAATATAAAGGAGCGGTTAACAATAGAAGAGTAATAAGGATGACAGTAGATAGCAATTGACATTGCATTTAAATTTTTGAAGATCAAAGTTGGCCAGAAAGCATGGAGCTGGAAGAGAGTTTTACAAGCAAGAAGTGGAAGAAAAGAAACTGTTAGTATAGAACTTATGATGACATCTAACCAGCTCCACTGTAAAATGATGATACCTCATTGCCAGTCTAGTACTGTGCTTAAAATTCATAAAGTCTAGGTACCATAGCAAAGAGCACATCCGAACAATTAAAATGAATATATTTATAGAAAAGGCACAGAAAAGCAACTTTGCAGTTGTAGGAAAGTGACTGAAGACAAGATGCCAGGTCAGGAACAATAATATTGCTGATTCTTCTTTGCATTTTATTCTAAGAACTAAGGAACAATCTGATACCATCACACTAGATCTTCCAAGGAAACAAAAAATAAAAATTAGTACAATGTAGCCTAACCAAGATCAGACATAAATTACATTCAGAAGCAAAAGGCCACTCTTTCTGCTTGATTAATGATAAAATCAATCTGTAAAGTTGTTCTGCTTTATCATATTAGTTCAATTATTTACTGTTTTAAGTGTCAATTTGATGCTGACTCTATAGGTAGAATTATTCAGAGGTTGGAAATGATAATGTCATCATGTGTTGGGTTGGACTTGTAATGTTTGTATAGATGTATCAATACATCCAGGAGGAAATAAATGAATATCTGTTACATTGCCACCAGTGTGCTGTATCCTACTTTTCATTTTATTTATTTTTTTATTTAATCATTTCACTCCAAGGTGATAAAGCTACTAAGACGCAAGGGGTTACTGAGTATGAAAAAATTTCAGAAAAAAAAAAATTATTAAGGACAGAGAAGAATAATTTAAGAAACAGAAAATGCCGATTGACATTGCATTTAAATCTTAGAAAATCAAAGTTGACTGAAAAGCAAGATGATGAAAGAGTTCCAGAAGGAAAGAGTGCAAGAGAAGAAACTTTTCACATAGTTTAAAAGACAGTTTAGAAAAGGAAACAACATGAGTGATATTATGTTACCAGAGTACAGAATCTGTATTGTTTTACTTCTTCTTTGTTACTTTTTTAGTTTTGGTACATTTTAGGTTATTCAATGTTTTTGACCACTTCCCATCTAGCTCTTAGTTTTCACAGGAACAATCACAATAAACCATGAGTTCAAGCACAAGGTTCATATATTTTCTTTCCCTCCTAAATCTTGCTCCAACGATAGCATCACTGGTATGTAACACTGTGGCAAAAATTGTCGCCATAGAATTCTCTTCCTTTGCTGCTCTAGGCAGCATTCTGTTGTCTTGAGACAGTTGCTACAAATAAACACTTGTCAACTGTTATTTCTGGTATTTTAAGCTAGAAATCACCTACTACTGCTTTGGAACAAGGTTAAACTTATATTTTCCAATACCATTTTGAATTCTTCTAGGCTCTACACGAGGTGTAACACATGATACCGAGTGTGAAAGAATTAGAAAAATAGAAAATATGAAGGAGCGGTTAACAATAGAAGAGTAATAAGGATGACAGTAGATAGCAATTGACATTGCATTTAAATTTTTGACATGTTATGTTAATTTTCTCGCAATTTTTGTAAGCAAAAATTGCCATATCAATATCCAAAACCTTTATTCAGTTTTTCTTTGATAAGGACTAATGATGATTTTAAAGGCTCTACTCGAGTGGATATTGACAGTGAAGTGGTTGAAGATGATAACCATGCTAGTGACAAGGCTACTATCATCCATGCCTGAGTAATTTTATGGAAGCTACTGGCAACCATCGTTATACTTGATAGCCTTTCTGTAGGTGAATTATTTTGTCTATTTATAATGACAAAATAATAACTTTTTTCTTTAACAAAAACATGTCAATGAGACAAATAGATGAAAGAAAGAGCAAGCATATGCTGGTGTCTTCTCATATGTAAACACAAAGAAACATAATTTTTTGTAACTTCTGTTCAGTTTTCATCTTTTTTCTTACATTTCATCTTCCCCTGTCTATTATATTTGTATGTATTTATTTTTCTAGTTTTAACCTTTTGGCCTTTAATAAACCTGCTGAGAAACAGTGCTTTGTCTTCAGAGTTTTAAATGACTTAAAGCTTTTATCTGGATGCCTAGTGGTATGCACACATACGAGACAGCAGTATACTCAGGAGATAGAACAAATTATAATTTAGAAGTATTTATGTCTTGTTATTTCCTCAAATATACAACATAAAGTATGCTTTAAGCTCTGTTATAAATAGTTTCAATTGGTTTGAAATGATTAGATGAGTCCCATGAAAAAAAAAAAAAAGGGGGGAATCCTATTTCCTTAAAATATATAAATTTAGGCACAGAACAGTGCAATAATTCATTTCAAGTAAATACATTTTTTTTTTATAAAACACTTTATTCTGACCCCCCCCCGCAAGTATTGAAATGAAATCAAACTTACTTAAGTTCCTGTGCAATAGCAGCAATTTGTTCCACTCTATCTTGGTGGGCAGCAAGATCACTTTCAAAGGCTTCATGCTTCTTCTTCAAGGCCTATGTATTGAGATAGATACCAAAATAACATTACAGGGCAAAATTGGATTGTTAGATTTATAAACTAACATACTGAGTCAATAAAACCAATCAATAAACAATATTTGGAATTTGATTTTGGATGCTTCTACATTTGGCTCAAGAAAATTACTAAAGTTTCATCATTGCAAATAAGATTTGCATCTATAAACACTTGCACAGGTTATGTGGCATTTAAAAAAAAATCAAAAAACTTGCAACTTCTTATGAGTGTACAGACAGATGATTTTTTTTTTGTAGGATGTTCTATGAAAGTTCTTGGATTATGCTAAAGAGAAATGAATTTGACCGACCTTCATTTCTTGGAGACTGCATTTCTGCAGAGGGGCATTCAACATAGCATCTTTGCCATTAGCCCATTCTTCATGGATGCTGCACTTGTGACGGAACTTCTGGGCTAAGTGGTCTAATCTCTCCAATCTGGGGAAAAAAAAAAAAAAAAAGAAAATATAATTAAATGATAGCAAAAAAACACTATATAAATGCAATATATATATATATATATATATATATACACACACACACACAAGATAAAGAACAAATAGGAAATGTTTATCAATCATGTTTCACTTTTATCAAAGCTTCATCAAAAACTGAGAAAACAGAAAAAGACAGAAATTCTGGTATTTTCAATTTTATGTTGATTTTCATTGGTCAGTTGTGTATCACTTTATAATTGTATGTGTTTGTCTGGCAGACACTATGTCTGTTGCTTTTATTGTGTGTTGAAATGGAAACATATTTTTATCTATATACTGTCTGTTATATATGCTTATCTAAAACTTTTCACTCAGACTTAAAATATTTTTGACTGCCAAGTAGTAGTAGTGGTGGTAATATTGTAAGATTCATTTATTTTTTTTATTTTGATGTCATAGTGTCATATCTTTCAGTTTATTTAGACTAATTTCAAAATCTGTGAAGCATCACTTCCACAACATTGATTAAAAAATATGAATTAGTGCAAATAAACCAAATACATTTTGGTTTATTTGCACTACTTAATATTTTTAGTATTCTTTTTTACTCATATTCTGAAATGAAGTCTTTTTTTTTTTTCTTTTACTTCACTTTTATTTTTATCCAACCTAATATTGTGAAATCAGTTAAAAGAAGCAAGGAAAAAGATAAGAAATAATGAATACAGCTCAATTGAGAAGTTCAAACATAAACTGATTTTACAAGTGAATTCTATGCCTACTTCAACACTTCATTGCTTTCTTAGAAAAGGTCAAATTCATTCCATGATTTGTAGCAAAGTTACAAGAAATTCATGTTAATCCTAGAAGACTAACCATCAATTAAAGTTACACCACTACTAACCGTGGGTATATCTACTCGATTTTGAAAATATCAAAAAATAAAATATAAATCTTTATTTGAAATATTTTACATGCAGGTACTTCAAACTTTGTACTTTGAGTTAACATTAATAGGAACTGAAAAACATTTAGGTAAGAAAATCAGGTACTGAAAATTATAATTAAAAATAGGAAAATTTGCGCTGGGTATTATATACCCATGGTTAGTGTTCTAGAGTTAATAAGAAAATAATAGTGACAGTAATCTATAAAGAATGTTATCTTGCTTTCAAATCTCTGGACAATTAATCAGCTACTGTGATCAACTAGTATATTAACTATTGTTTAAGTCCCAAGTCTAAAGCAGAAAAGTAAGAATGTGATATCAAGTCTTTTCTTATTGGAAGTGCCTCCCCTAAACAATAATAAAAAGAAAATCTAATAACAATAATTCAGCTAACAAATTCTGTTGGTACATTTTGAGAAGACAGGACAAGAAAAATTATGGTAGAGCAAAAGATTTGAAATACACAAAATACCAAAAGCTATTCCAACAAAAACATACTTTCAAGAATGTATTTAATAAATCAGAAACATGTTTAAACTTTTCTGCATAAATGAGCAGAAAAAAAATGTAAAAATTTTAAAAAAAAAAGAAAGAAAAATACACCTTTCCTATTACAAGAGTCCAACAAAGTATTTCATGTCAGAACTTAACAAGTTTAAGTGTCACTTGAACTTTGTTCAAGTATTAAAGAAACAAAACTGTCAATGAAGATATTTGTATAAAGAGAACAGTATCTTCTTAAGTTTGCAATGGATCCTTTAAGAAATAACAGTTGTATTATATATTACATATTACATGAAGCATTGTTAATCATTATTAATTTTTGTCTATTTTTTTTTTAATTTCAATTGCTTCATTTCCATTAATAGTAGTAGTAGTATTAGTAGTATTAATAATAATATCTGGATGTTTTTTTTTTGATGATGCTTTATCTAGCATTATTCATTTTTTACTTTTACTTTCATCTTTACTTTTTTTTTATTTCTTTTTGTAGCAAATGTACTCAAGCTGTTAATATAGAGCAGTAAATAGGCACTGCCAAATCATAAATAAAAGCTAAGCTATTTTTGATATTTGAACCCATGTCTTTTTAGCTTCAGGTTTAAGACTCAGAGACATAGTGAAGCTGCAAGAACTTTGTAGAAGACCAAATCTAACCTTTAACCTCATTTCATTATGAAGACCATATTCTGCAATGACATTATGTAGCTTAGTAGTAAAAGCAGCTGAGTATTCACCAGGTTTCCCTCAGAGATAAAAAAAAAACAAAAAAAAACAAAAAAACAAAAAAAGACAGACAAGAATTCAAATATCACCAGATTCCTGACCTGTTTTCTTATGACCTTACTGGTTATAGGTGCAATCAAAAGCAAGTACAAAATTAAGTTGAAAGTAAATAGTCATCAAAATTAATAATAACTAGCCAAATCCCTCTCTTATAAAAATTCTCTTAATAATAATTTAAAAATAATTCAGCAGACAATGTTATTTTATTTATGGTAACTGGATTGTTAATGATTGTTTTACTTGGTTTCTGTTGTTCGATATTGTGCATCTGAAAAATGATGCAATTATTGCAGTTGCCATAGTTTTTCAGACTTTTCACTGGGATCTGCTCATGGGCAAGTTAATTTCATCTCTCAACTGTCTGTCTGTAGACAAGAGTCAAACTGAAAATATCGATAGGTACTCGGTCTTAGGAAACAGCTGCCCATGGAAGTACCTCCTTCATTGTACTAAAGATGGGGGGATTGGTAGTAATACTGATACCAGCACAACTGTCGGTTGTTGGGACTGGGCTATTTTTGGACTTGGCTCAGGTGCATGTGCTCAATCTCTCCACATTAAACTGACCTTGTGTCACATTATGCCAGTGTAGGGTGGCAAGAAAACACAATTGATTTTCAGCCAAGACCAAAGTGTAATATCTGTTCTTATCTGCTTAATCTGATTATCTCTCTCACTGCTTCTGTCTGTCTTTGATTTTCTCATTGAAAGCAAATAGTATGTTTTCCCCTCTTTCCAATGAGATCAAAACAGAATAGTCCATTATTTATGAGATATTAGCAGGGTGTAATAGTCGTGTGAACTAATGAAGCACAATTATAACAGGGTAATAATAATGGGTGACCTCTAAGAATTTTTAGAGTTGTCCAAATGGCTGTACAAGAGTCATTGCTTTCAAATATTCAATCACATAATGCAGTCACAGAAAATGTGACACTTGAAAAGCAAACTACAAGACACCAAATGATATGCGAAGACAATACACAAAAGCCACCAAATAAACACTATGCATAATTTTAAACAGAATGGGCAGCTCTATGTGGTGTAATGGTTAGCAAGCTTGTCTTGCTTGAACAATTATGAGTAAGTAATGAATTCAGGAGAGGCACAGTGGAGTAATGGGTAGTGACTCAGATTGAAGAATCGGATAGCCGAGTTTGAATTCCAGTTGGATCCATTACATTCACTTATGTACTAATACCCTTGGGAAAGGGTATGAATCCTCTTCTTCTCCCCCTCAGCTATGAGTAAATAGCAGGACAGACTGAGTTTTCTTTAGGTGGCAATTGGTCTAGAAAGAAAAACTGAATTCAAAACCAGCCTAGAGAAGGTTGGGCTGCATCAGGCTATCTTGCCCAAGAAACACCACTTCTACTGTGGCTGGAGTACACATGGTGTCCCTATGACACTACAGGTCAAGGGATAAAAAAAAAAAAAAAAAAAAAAAAAAAAAAAAAGTGAGTTCAATCCTCACTGGGTGCCCCATTATTTCAGCCTTGTGCCACATTTAAGTTACACTTAGAAAATCACCATACCTATAAACACAACTTTAATTTGATAATGGATTATGTTCAAATCACTCCTGAAAACTAGGAAAATGGTTGAAACAGATGAAAAAGATATAAATGAAAATTTTAAAGATATTTTTGTTAGTCACCAACCAAATTTGCATAAATGAGAAAATGCCACCCATATATATATATATATATATCACATAGACCCAGGGAGGAAAGAAAAAAATGCTCACCTTTGCAGTTCAGAGAGCAACCATTCCTCGAAACCTTTCTCTGCAGCTTCTAGGCCTTTCCATGCATTAGCAATGTCCTGTAAAAAAAGACATTTTTAACTGAGTGAACAAATTTTTAAAATGTTTACAAACATTTACAATACATTTTATTTTTATGTAAAGTGATGTTTTCAAGTTAAACCATAAATTTTCTGTGTAACATTCACATACACTTTTAAGTTTTAATTTTCTACTTTTAAGTTCATGTAACAAACATCAATTTCCTCTGTTCTTTGCCTATTTTATACAAATCTACTTTTTGTTATTCATTTCCATATTTTTTATAGGACTTTTTTTATTTATTAATCTCAAATGCAATTTACTGTAACTGTTAGAAACAGTATATAGTTTATATCATTTTCATACAAATGCACTTGGGGAAAATACAGGAACGTAGCTTTGCCTGCATCAGACTACAGTCACAAAAAAAAGAAAAGAAAAGAAAAAAGAAAAGAAAAAGCACTTCATGCCCACAAAAGAACTGTGTCAAAAAGGATGGTTATTCCCTTGACACTGCCATTATTGTATACACTTAACTCCCTTGATTATGTTTATTCCTTTAAAAAATGATGATTAGAATTTTAATGAAACCCAAACATGAAAGTGGATTTATTTTCTTTATTCTTAAGAATTGACAACAATGGTTAACTGGTATTTTTATAAAATTATGAATGAAAAACTTGTTTTCATAGAAAATAAATATTGGATTGTAATTGCTAATTTTATATTTTTGTTTAATTAAAAGATTTTTTTTCCAAATTTATTTATTTACGAAATGTTAAATAATAAATGTTTATAAAAGGTAAATAATAAATATTGGATTGTACTTGGTTCACATATTTTTATAATTTTTTAAATAAACATTGCCAAGGGAGTCAAAAGTGCATACAGTAATAGTGATGTCAAGGGAATAGACTGTCTTTTGGACACACTGTTTTTTTTTTTTTGGGCACAAAGGTTAAACATTGCTGAAAAAATATTCACAGGAAACAATTTCTAGAATTACCACCTTATAATAAAAGCAATATGCAGATTATAACTAACAATTAATTTCTAAAGATAAACTGCCAAAGAAACTTTTTAATTTTTCATAAAACCCTTTTAAATACTTTTTTTTTTTTAAAATTCATATTTGTAATCAAATTATTTTCTTTGAAGATTGGAATTGCTTAATTCAGTAAAAACATTTAAAATTTTCAAAAGTGTGTGGGGGGGAGCATCAAAACTGGTACAAATAAAACAAATTTAAGTTTCATTCTTGCAAATGAAGTATCAGTGATTTGTAGATTAAAATCTACAAAAATTCAATGATGAGTGTTTGCAAAAACACACACACAATCTAATATAGAAAATTGTGCTGACAAACATGGCCACCTTGTAATTTCTGTTCTCCACCAGTTGACCAACCACATCCCAGCTAACCCAGTGAAACTAAGAGAGCACTTATAAGGAAAAATGAAAAATTAAATTTTTTCTCTATAGAAAATAAGTCAAGAATTATATATATATATATATATATATATATATATATATATATATATATATATATATATATATGTGTGTGTGTGTGTGTGTGATGAGTTTACAGAAAGTTAGGGGAGCACAAAGAAAAGTTCCCATAAGTTTAATTTCAAGTTTTTTTCTTAGATGCACATTAATTAAGCTCATTAATTATTCTAACTAATCAATAACGGCAACATTATTTGATAGCTCACCATGACAGTCTTGCCCTCGGTTGGCAGATAGGCTGGCCTATTACTGAGTCGGAGACGTGTCTGCAAGGTGTTGAAGCTGTTCTCCAGCCTGGCTTTATCTTCCAGCTTTGGAGGTTTGTGCTTACGACGATAATCCCGGAACTCTTCCAACTTCCTCTGTGTTCCTGGAAGTGTGTTATCTGTCTGCCTATTCTCAAGCCATGGAGTGGTCTTACGGATCCATGCAAGCAGCTATCAACAAAAGAAAAAAAAAGCAAATATTTAATTTATCAAAATAAAATGGTATAAAATAAATGAGTTCACAAATTATGAAATATCAACCATCGCTGATTCATATAGGAAAAAAAAAGATTTCTAACTTTGAAATGTACCTCAGAATTTATTTAGTTCTCAATAAATTATTTACATAAAAATTGTAGCAACCAGTAACATTTTTGCTGGTGTGTATACAAATTATTA